>JANJGK010005265.1:0-48984 GCA_039081455.1 Macrobrachium rosenbergii
TCCCTGCTAAAGACATTTCTGTTTTTGAAAAACCACAGCCTACCGCATTCCCTTAGCGTCGACAGAGACGCCTTCCTGTCTTTGTTAGAATGATATTCTTACTAAATAATGCAGAGAGGGCGAACAGCAGAAAATATATATATATATATATATATATATATATATATATATATATATATATATATATACATATATACATACATATATATATATATATATATATATATATATATATATATATATATATATATATATATATATATATATATATATATATATATTTATTATATATATATATATATATATATATATATATATATATATATATATATATATATATATATATATATATATATATATATATATATATATATATATATAGTCAGTTATTACTGTCTTATACATGTGCATAATTCATGAGAGAGAGAGAGAGAGAGAGAGAGAGAGAGAGAGAGAGAGAGAGAGAGTTGTTGCACGTGTAACGGTTTTAAATAAGGAGCCAGTTATTGTCGTCTACAGCTAATGGAATGAATCTGATTCATCAGCTGAATAAGAATGTGAACAATGCGTGACAATCGCCAGTCACTTGAGAGAAGGTACAAGAAGTTCTACTTTAAGTAATGGAAATGAACAGTAGTGTAAAAATGAATGAAGTTCCAAAGAACTCCTTCCCTTCTCTCAAACAAAAGAGCCTCGTTGCTTCGACCCAAAACGAAGACGTAAAACTCAACTAAACTAGAAGAAACGGAACGAAACTAAACGCGTAGTTATCAGTTACGCTGAACTTTTGAATCTCTCTTACAAGTCTTTGTGTGTTTCTTCTCCTTCTACAACTCTGCAATTTCTTTCCTCATTTCTCAACATCTCTCTCTCTCTCTTCGTTGTAACTTGACAGATAAGCATAAGTAACGTCAAGTGCTCCGACTGATAGGCCTAGATTATCTAATTAGTATAATTAGTCTAATTCACATAATAAAAATAATATAATCAGCCTACTTAGCCTATTCAACTGCACAGCGTTTCAAGTCTTTCAAAGCATAAGACGACCTTGTGAACAGAGCATATTGGCCTAGCCCTGGTGGGGGCCCGGGTATTGATGTTTAGGGCATTGCCGCCCCCCAACCCCACCCATCCACCATCCTGCCCAAACTGGCAATTAATAATAGATTATTTTCCACTAAGTAATAGTTAACTTGTTATCCATTGTACGAATGTAATTAATATAATATGAATACTATCCGTTTTTTTTATTCGGGTTATCATTAATTACTTATATCGTCTAAATAGCCCTTAATTTCTAACAAAATTCACGTTTAATTAATGATGAAAGCCGAGGAATTAGAACACTTTTATATATTCGTATGACTCATTAAACTGCCCTTCTTGAACATGAGTCTCATTTGTAAATAAACAATTCATTCATACGGCCTAGAACTTTTTTTTTTCTTTTTAGTGTTTTGTCACATGGTCAAGTTTTATATTGAATATTTGACTCTTTCTGGTCCTGCTTCAACTGCGGTTTCGATAGATTTCAAATTACCAGGAAATAAAGAGAAATTTGATCATAAACCACAATCGTGTGAAAGCCGTTTTGGCAAAACGAACGTAACATGTAAACAATCTTATTATGGGTTTCCTCTCTCTCTCTCTCTCTCTCTCTCTCTCTCTCTCTCTCTCTCTCTCTCTCTCTCTCTCTCTCTCTCTCTCTCTCTCACTGAGGGGAAATGTTCATGTATTTCAAAATCATTCATCGTTATGCATACTTCCCGTTGGTTATAGAGCCATTGGTGTGTGTGTGTGTGTGCGCGTGTATGTTTCCAAATGGTCTTTCATTTGTAACTTGTGATTTTTGTTTTAGTTCCAGCTATATTTAAAGTGAATTTCGCACCTTGATTATGACTCTCTATCAAGTGATTCAACTGTCGACCAGATTACTCTATAAAGCAAGAAAATGTTGTCATGGAAAATGTCTTGAATATTTCCCATTTAATTTGAAAAAAAGATATTCGATTCGAAAAGAACCAACAACTAAAATCATTCGGAATTTCATAAATTTCATATAATTTGAAAGTAATTCTAAGAACACAAAGCTGTCTGTGTGAATTCACTCTCATTTTATATTCTGGCAAAAACATGCTCACAAAAAACAGTCGCTTCACTGTACAGCCAACAGTTTTACTTCCTCACTAGGCCTACGATTCCTTCAACCAACCAGAAGTTATTTCCAGAATCACCCTCAAACTCGCAGTGAAGTTTAAAAAGATTTAGTTAAGAAAATTAATAAATTTATTCAAAATCAGCCTCATAACCAAGTCTGAAATCTCATTAGTACCATATTAAGACACGTGGATTTTCTTTGGTTCACCATTTATTTCTCCCTTCAAATAATTGCATGATGAAATTTAGTACCATATATGTTAAATAAAAAATACATAAAGCCTTAATATTCTCAAAATAATTCCAAAAGTATCTCAAATTAGTCCCAAAAAAGTAAAAAAAAAAAAAGTTAAATCCTCATACAACAGATTTAGCATTAACAGAAGCTTGCAACAAACGTTAGGTGATCGGTCCATGTGTCATGATGTCAAAATGTTTTATGAGAAAGACTGACAACAATGAGAGAGAGAGAGAGAGAGAGAGAGAGAGAGAGAGAGAGAGAGAGAGAGAGAGAGAGAGAGAGAGAGAGAGAGAAACACGTAAACCATCAGAAATTAGTCTAAACGTGCACCATCTTACGCCTATTATATACGGAATTGGTCTCGACGAGATAAAAATAACTAATAACTATTCAGATTCTCCCTCTTTCTCTCTACTCTCTAATAGACTGTCGAAAACGAGTAGAGGGGGTGTGACGCCCTCCAGCCCAAATCCACAAATTAGGGCAACACATTTCTCCAACCTCCCTTAACCTCCTTTTAGAGACAAGAGCAGAAACTTAATACTAAAAAGTTGCCCGTGAATGTAGTGGGATTCAACCCCAGTTGTTAAAGAGTTGAAGATACCCCAGGAGGTATGTAAGTGACAGGTATAAAGCGTTCTACAGCAATAATCCTGTAAATTTTAAACATTTTGGAGTTTATGGCACAAACAGGATCCATGTGGACTTGATCGTGGGCACATCAAAATACAGCATAAATAACAACATTATTATTATTATTATTATTATTATTATTATTAAATAAAGCTTTACTTTCGTTATTAGTAGCCTAGCCACAAACTCTCGCCAGTGCAGTGGCTAAAGACACTTACGAAAGCCAAGTTAAGAGGAAAGACCGTTGTCACGCAAATGTGAGTTTTTATATAGAGAAGTAATAGTAAATGAATACGAAACTACACCTGTTCACCGCCCTCCAACCGATACTGAAAAGTACGGAGTGTGAAGGGTTGTTTACGGAACAAACATGGCGTCTGACAGAAATGTACTGAGCTGCTATAATCATCCTGCTACAGTAAACATCGGTTGGTTAAAACGTCCCGAAGTCCAAAGCAGGCCTATCATACCCTTTGATAAGTCAAGCTAAAGGGCAGTGATGCCGTAAGGAAACGTAATCTAACTTCACCAACCAACAGGTTAACTAATCATGTCTCGAAAACATAGGCCTTGGCTTGGCTTAGCCTAGGAATGTCGTCAAGCAGAAAACCAATGGATTAATCAACCCCTGCAATTAATGTATGTCTATGCACGTTTAATATATTTCAAAATTTAATGTCTAAACACAATAATGCAACTGAATTAAACCAACAAACAAGGGGTCAATAAATCCTGTCTGTCTCCGAAACCTGGGCTTGGCTTAGCCAAAGATACGTCATGAACAGGAAAACCAATGGGCACACCCTACTCACATTATTCAGTAACGACAAGTAAATAGCTGCCTATCACATATTACAAATTCAAAGCCTCAAATGTCATGTTTAAATACGAAATTACAACCGCATTAACCTACAAACTTAGGGTGACCAGACGTCCCCCTTTGCGGGGGATAGTCCCCAATTTCGAATCTCTGTCCCCCCAAAAATCACTACCTTCGGGGGACACGTCACTCTAAGTTTGTAGGTTAATGCGGTTGTAATTTCGTATTTAAACATGACATTTGAGGCTTTGAATTTGTAATATGTGATAGGCAGCTATTTACTTGTCGTTATTGAATAATGGGAGTATGGTGTGCCCATTGGTTTTCCTGTTCATGACGTATCTTTGGCTAAGCCAAGCCCAGGTTTCGGAGACAGACAGGATTTATTGACCCCTTGTTTGTTGGTTTAATTCAGTTGTATTATTGTGTTTAGACATTAAATTTTGAAATATATTAAATGTGCATAGACATCCCTTTACGGAATTTGCCCGTCATGTGTCCCCCATTGCATATGCAAATCATAATAAACTACTAATTGTTCAAAGATTAAAGCTAAGATATTTTATCTCGAAACCTTTAAGGCTCTTGCTGCAGCATAGCTAGGTCGCAGACTGTATGAATTGTGCTCCATTTTCTTTAAACAAATAAAAGAAAATGAAAACAAACGCACCATTTATAACGTATGATTTGACTGGTAACCTCTCCTGCACTCGTCCATGCATGTCAAAGTCCAGCTACTACGTGTTTGTAGTCAATTAGCAATCAAGCAGCACTCAAAAGGGGACGACATCATGTCATCCAAAAGTAAGTGTAATTTCAATAAAGAATTAGAAAGTGAATAACCTTTCATAAATAAAGCAAAAAGTGAAAGTGATGCCCAGTGTATAAAGTGCAGGTACTTTTCGGTAACAAATGGTGGAAAATATGATACTGAACGTCATTTAAAGACTAGTAGGCACAAACGTGCTGAATGCCGCCGCCTCTTCAAGCAAGTCAATGACCACATCCCTGCAGAAGGAAGCATTTGGAGAAAAAGAAAAGAATTTGGCAGCAGCAGAAGGAACTTGGGCTTATCAGGCAATGCAACACAACCTTTCATTCCGTTCTATGGATTGCACTTCCAAGCTTATTAAAAAGTCTTTTGACAATTCGTTTGCAAGCGCTCATACCAAGACGCAGGCAATTTTGAACGATGTTTTCCTGCCTGACGCCCGAGAATCCTTAAAAGAGGATTTGTCTGAGATAAATTGTGTGACTTTATATTGTGACTGGAAATATTAAATTGTGTCCCTTATTTGTTAGATACTTTTTGCTCTGCCGTGGTGTCAGGGTAAACATTTTGGAAGTGAAAACTGTAGGTGGAGAAACGAGTGAATACTTTCATGCTATATAAAAGAAACTCTCAGTTCTAATGAATTGTCCTCTAAACTGTTGGCTTTGTGTGCTGACAACAGAAATCGCAATTTTGGTGGAGCATCAAGGGGAGGCAAATATAACGTTTTTTACCGGATGCAATAACATATAGACTGTATGAAAGCTGCATCGGACTGACTGTCAACCTGTATACGTAGAAGTAATAACAGTGAAGATATTTTAATTTTTCTACATTTATGCTGTAAGAGTAGACCAACTGAAAGAAATTTGTGAAAATGTTGATGTACACTATCAAAATATTTTAGGATATAGTAAGAAAAGGTGGCTTGCTTTAAGACCAGCTATTGAGAGGATTCTGAAGTTATTCAAACCTTTGAAAACATATTTTTTGTTACAGGACAAATGTCCCATCCTTCTTGAACAGTTCTTTGACGATCCATTTGCTGAAATGTGGCTTTTTTTTTTTACACAAATTACAGTATTACATGATTGCACATTGAAGGTAGAGTCCCAAAAAGTTTCTATGATGGAAGTTTCTTGTATTTTAAGAGATTTACAAATGAAGCTGTCAGAAAGAAAAAATGAGCTATTCACCCCAATCATAATCAATAAGATGCTTCGAGATTTAGAAGGGAAAGGATGACAGTGAACTTTTTGATGAGGTTACGCGTGTTTAGGAGTTTTTGACAAATGAAAAGATGCAAGAATAGAAGGACAGTGATTCGGAAGTGGATAAGAAATGAGTAGAGATTTTCTCTCTCTTTTGTAATAAAAATAAATATTCCTTTTTCAAACATTTCAAAACTGTCGAGTTTTGCCGGTGTCTCCCTGGGTCCAACGCCCCTGCAGAGAGAGTATTTATTCTCTCTAATGAAAATCTCTTGGACATCAGAGAAAAGTCACTTGCAGCAGGTAACCACATTGAGGTCTGCACTAATAGTGAAATGCAATTTCGACTCGAGTTGCTCTGACTTTTGTGATTATCTTAAAACGCAACCCTCACTCCTTAGCAAAATAAAAACGATCCAGAAATACACTTAAGAGTAAGTCAGGGTTAATGTAAAAATTATTTTGTTTTGTTTTACTGTTCATAGAATCATGTCTATAGTTTCTCTTTTATGCTATCAAAGCATATATTTTACTATTGAAAGTAACTCTTGCTCTGAATAGGCTAAATGCTGACTGGATCATATTCTCTCATTTATTCAAATGTTTGTAAATATATCTAAATACATAATTTTTTTGAAGAATAAATCTCATTTGTCATGATAAAAAAGATCAAGCAGCTGCAATTCTCTCTCTCTCTCTCTCTCTCTCTCTCTCTCTCATATATATATATATATATATATATATATATATATATATATATATATATATATATATATATATATATATATATATATATATATATATATATATATGTATATATATATATATATATATATATATATATATATATATATATATATATATATATATATATATATATAATATAATATATATATATTATATATATATATAATATATATATATATATGTATATATATATATATATATATATATATATATATATATATATATATATATATATATATATATATATATATATATATATATATATATATATATAATGCATGTATTAGGGTTATGCTTATGCATAGTATATACGTACTTGTTAATTTATACGGGTGTCCCCCTTTCATATCTCAAATAAATGGTCACCCTAGTTATAAGAGAGGACTAATTCAGGAAGCAATTTCAGTAAAAAAAAAAACTAGTGATTGAACTTCATTGACAGATGTATAATGACTTGAGTGAAGGAGGTGCCATTTAGTCTATTAATATGATGGGAGATCGGAAGGGACAGTGAGCAGCAGCAGCAGCTGTCCTGAAGATTCCTGAAACCTTTCAGTGATGCAGCAGAAACCCCTAAAAGAACTTCCAGTAGCAAGGTGAAGGTGATTGTCTACCTTGGCCACACTTCATAAAAGCACTTCACTAAGTTCGTGTTAACAGATCTATAGGTTATGGAAATGAACAAGCCACATAAGCTGAATACGTATCTCTATATATCAAATATATTAAGCCAGATAAATCAGACAATAAGTATCAGACCAGAATCAGATCATGAATGCAGTAAGGTTTACAGATTAGAATAGAATCGAACAGAATACAGAATTTAGGCCAAAGGTCAATCACTGGGACCTATGAGGTCATTCAGTGCTGAAACGGAAATTGACAGTGAAAAGTTTGAAAGGCGTTACAGGAAGAAAACCTTTTGCAGTTGCATTATGAAACAATTGTTAGGAGAAGGTGGAAAGCAACACGGAAGAAAGAGAATCTGAATGGAGGTACAGTAAAAGGAATGAAAGGGGTTAGAGCAGCTAGGGGCCATGGAAGGCACGCTGCATACATACTGTACATTCACGCATTACTCAAAACAATAAGAGCAGTGTCCCCTCATGCCTAAAATGACGCCAGTTAGAGAATAGAGAATCCTACAGGTGACCACAGATAAGGCTGGCAAGAAGCACCGCCATATTGTGACTGTCCACTCAACATGTAAACAAATGACTAAATCCAGCGAAAGGCAGCATTCTATGACGAGCTAAAGCAATGGCAAGGTGCTAAGCAAGCTCCACTTACGAAATATCCGAGGTACCATCGTCGACATGTATTAAAAGTGTGAGAAGTTATGGTGAGAAGTAATGAGAGTGAGGGAATGATCTCAGCGCCTTCAGATATTGGTGGAACGCCTCCAGTTTTGGGAAGCAAACAGACAGTGACTCTGTATATCATTCCTCTGACCCGTGAGTTGTTGCCAAGACAGGCCTCGTGCTCTTAAGAATCATGATTGGTTACCCACATCACATTCAGTGTGGAGGAGCTAATGATTCTTTTTCTAGCGATGGTCAGAGTCGTAAAAATGAATCCCTGGTGGTAAATATTATTCCTTCGTATTCAAGGACATTTATATAGATTTCAAGCGTTGACTGTCAAGTCATAAACCCTGCTTGAAAAATGATTCAAATGACTGGTCAGGTATGCATAAACAATGACAGAACCTACAGGACTACAAGCAGTCACCAAAGGGGTCTATATAGAATTCCCACTGAAAACCACTTATGTAATAATAATCGAGGCTCATGCACTCGTTCAGAATTTCTCCCTTAAAAGCCAGTTGTTTAACCCACCAACAACGTACAATAAATCCAGTTCATAAAAGAGCTGCAATTCTATCAGGCAACGACTGTCAGAAAGGACACCTAAACGAGGAACAACATAATTACCTTCAGGAACCACTTGATATCCTATTTAGTGCACTTTACATGGAAGCACTTCTCCTGCCTCACCTTCATAAAGAGGTATCATAGACAAATCAGAGGCACAGGGTGAATATGGACATAAAATATACACAGGACTTCAAATTAATGTTCAGTATGGAATCTGAAACAAAGCTTGAATGGAACTGGGTTGAGAACATTGTTCCTTCCTGACTGTCACTGTATATTTAAGGCGACACTTCTGGTCAAAGAAGTTTGACTTCAGTCCTGCGTCAATTTATTAACCTATTCCCATCAGAAGGTTCAACCATTTATATAAGAACTAAATGTAAAACTTTCAGTAAGGTCAGTGTTTACCTCTATGGTGTTTACGGCCAAAAGGATTCATGCATAATTTACTAAATGTAAATATTTTTGCTCTCGTATCGTTGCCAGGCGCACGATCATGGCTAATTTTAACCTTAAATAAAATAAAAACTACTGAGGAGGCTACAGAGCTGCAATTTTGTATGTTTAATGATTGGAGGGTGGATGATCAACATACCAATTTGCAGCCCTCTAGCCTCCTCAGCAGTTTTTAAAATCGGAGGGAGAACAGAAAAAGTGCGGAAAGAATAAAGTGCGGACGGACAGACAAAGCCGGCAAAATAGTTTTCTTTTCAGAAAACTAATAAAAACCTCACCGAGTTCAGTGCATCCATAAAACCAGTTTGATACAACTCGTTTGTTATTACTCCTCAAATAACTGAAACACTAAGACTGATTTCTTCAAACATTTACGAGTTTTATCATACCCACATACTATCTCACCTCTTTCATCTAAATCGAAGTTTACACATTTCAGATATTATCTAGTTCGTCTTGCAACTCTCATAATTACTTGTTAATTACCCATTTGTATTACTCTTGGTAATTTCGCCATTCCAGTATAACTACCTTTACATACCGTGTTGATTTCGAAATTTTAAACCTCTAAGAGTGTAATCAGTTTACTTACTGATTTCTCGATACTAAATCAACATGCTTAGCCAAGCGGTTCCTAAATCTGGACAGGCGACACTGCTTCCTCCAGAGCTGAATGTTTCACTGACACTCATTTGATTTCAAAACTATGCATTGACAATAATAGACCGCGTATCTAATTTCGCTTTATTGAGGGACATTTCATCTTATTATTATTATATATTACTATTTCAGTAGATGAAACCTATGCACATGGAACAAGCACACCAAAGAGGCCACTGACTTGAAATTCTTTAAGCTTTCAAAGAATGCCGGCTTCAACTTCCCACCTCAGACCCCACACTGCAGCAGTAACTGACCATGATACAGAGCCAGCGATTTTTTCCTCGCCCTGGGCGCGAACTCGCGACGTCTGAGCAGCAAACCACGACGCTAGCCACCATACAAGCAGACCAGTTTAAAATTTCGCAGCTAAGAGATTGAGTTAACCGACTGGGAAATTCTCTGTCTGGATTTAGCGTCAGTAATCAAATCAATTACGCTTTTTCGGTCTTATCCAGTAACTAATGAATTGAAAGCTCTAATAATAATAATAATAATAATAATAATAATAATAATAATAAACCGTGAGCTGTATCGGACTGACTTTAATGGATGCATGGAAACCACTTCGACCGAGATGTCCGTAGCCCCTGAAGAGAAACCTCGTCTGTAAACAAAAATATATCTACCTTAACTACTTCTTATGAAATAAGTTTGATAAAAAATAATCACGGAGAGGGCTAAAACTACAAAGGAATTGCACCAGGTAATTTCTCGAGTAATATCAGCTTTGGTTCAATGAAAGCCACAAGATTTCTCTCTCCATAACTGTACACGACTGGTTTCGGGCAATACTGGCGGCCAGTGCAACTGGTTAATTATTCTGTTACCAGTTCCTGATAGTCTACACGACTGACTCATTCTGAAAGAATGGCAAGCAGTGTGCCATTTAATTCAATTTAAAGGCATGCTGCAAAGAAACTTAAGTAATACCTACAGTGCCCCACATGAGGCGCACTGACGACACTACCCCTTACGGGGATAATATTACTTTTGACTTAGAAACTATTATTTTAAAGACAAAAAGGCTTACAACGTCAGCCCAAACATTTAAAAATAGAAAACACTTCTTACACAGCTAATCTGATACAAGCCAGAAATCACTTCAGGTTTCAAGACTACACCGGGACTGAACTCTCATTATAAGAACATTAGCCTATATCTCTTCTTAACACATGAAATGGAGTACCATGGCTTTATCAACTATCTAACAACCTCCTAAAGGCCATTCATCTCGATCCAGTTTGGTCTATTGACCTCAACTTGCTTAAAAATGCCTGCGTTTACTCAGAATGATTGATTATGTATTTGCCAACCATCCTCAACCGTGAAAACCTAGACCTATGTGCTTTGATTGTGCTGAATAATGTCTTTTGCCCTTGGCAGCAGTGCTTGGGGCTGTGACTGAATCTAAAACGCTTGCTAGTCACTCTACGCTTGTACTGAATGTCTGTTCTGCATCTGAATGTCCTCAGTTCGTGGCATTCATTATTTTATGAAGTAAACTTACGTTTTCATTTTACTCAAAATGATAAATAGTAAAGCTTCTTCGGGCAGAAAATGGACCACCATGCCAGGTTTGAGATAGAGTTTATTAGACCACCATTATGGCGTACACCTTACAGTGGTTCTTCGAGTCCGCGTGCGGCATGCACGGGACAAATAAATGCGTGGGTCTTTATCTGTCACCATACCGCCTTCCTTCGGTGTTATGATGACAGGTTATAAAGCCTATTTTAACAAAAGGTAAAGTTCGCACAACACGCAACACTCTACAGTTAATAACTATCACTGTAAATATGTCCCAAGTACAGTTCCTCATCAGTCAACGAAACCAAGATTAGCAGAAATCAGCATTCTATAATTGAGTGATTGAGTGATTGATTGATTGATGGCTACTGAAACTGGCGTCACACAGCATTCTACAAGGAACTGAAAGAACAGCAACGTATTAACTAACTAGACTGCATTTACGAATTATCCGAGATGGAATATTTAACTTCTATTAACGTTCTGAGAACTTATTTGGAGGCGTCTTGAGAGGGCAGGAATGACCTCGGGGCATTATTAGTCTAATGATGCTGTCAAATGGAGAGGCCAAATATGTTTACTAACGCGAGTGTACGTCAAAGTTTAGGCCTAATATGTTAACTAATGGGAATGTACTTCAAAGCTTAGAGTCTTTTGTATCGACCACCATTTTCGAGCCTGGAACGTCTGGCTAACTTTGCGTCAACGATTCCTGAAACGACATCAACCCACGTCCTTCAAACTAACGCTTCAGAAAGTCCGCTGAATGCCAGATTTTAAGAGGCCTTATACGCAGTCTGCGTAGGTTAAAATTCCCGCTGGATTCTGCAGCGAAGTGCAGCACGATCAAGTGAACAGTCTTGACTGACAGGCTACAGTGAAAACAAGTTCGGGACAGTTAGGCCGTATTATCTTCGGCCGTGAACCTGTTAGACCATCACGAATTTAGGCCACATGAAGTTTAGGCCGTAAGCATGGAGGAATCTCCTTGGGACGCCGTGTTTAGCACTGGCCCCTCCCTCCCTCCCTTCAAGGGGGATCAGAGTATTGTATGCACTACAGTACATTTCGGGCGTTTGCTACTTTGGATGTTACGGCCTAAATGACGTACGGCCGAAACGACCAGGACCCGTGAAAACCTCTCTTATTGAAGGGTAGCTCATGCATCCGTTCTACGCATCCAATTTCGCCCCCTCCCCCCCAAAAAAATAAAACATTTTAACTCGTCAGCTACGTACAACAAATTCATTTCCTTGTAAGAGCAATTCCAGCAAAAGAACGTAAAAATGTATTTCACAATCTGATCGCCACATTACCCAATTTGCAGGCAATCAATCAAGATTAATTAAAAAGAAAGACGTTTTACATCAAATCTTCTCGATGGTCAAAGACCCCACCCCTGAAGGAGTACGCACAACCACCAGATTTACCTATATAACAATATGTATATAACTATAAACATTAATTTTCATATATTTCATCAACATAAGCAATAGCCATTCCTATTTAACTATCCACAGCAAATTTCCAACGACACTTTCGTGACAGATGTGTCACTACAATAGCAGTGACAAAATATACTCCATGTTCATTACCAAAACCGATAAATAAGAGCTTCAGTGGTACCACCATTCATTTTTGTAGATCCTGAGGCAACCTCAAGGATAAAATGAAGGCGGTCAGGTTCATTCATACATGAGACATCTTAATTAAACCAAACTCTTTTTTACTCTCGTGAAGATTGTTGACACAAAATGCGCAGTTGGAAAATAAGTACTTCTTTGCTTACTCATTACATAAACTTCACAATGGCCTAAACAAGTAAAGATATTTCTTTCAATCTCTTCTCTTGAAGGTTTACGACACAAATACATGAAGAGATATATTGATAAAGACAAACAAAATACGTATAGGAGAAAAGGAGTACGTCATTGGTAGGGGGTAACTAAACAAACTAACGAAGACTCCAAGACTGCACTTATATTCTTTTTGACTGCCGCCAGATATAGAGAATTCTTCCTAAATAATAATATCACAGTCACCACAGGAACTTCAGATCACAGCAAAGATACGAGAGTCAGTCGATTAAATCACACTTCATCCCAGACGGAGGAGGAATACTTTTCAATTTACCTCCGATTGCCAAAGCCTTAGGCCTACTACCACCCTCTCTCTCTCTCTTTGGAATCTTTTTAACTGTTTACCTAAGAGTGGCTGCATGAGATACGCCTTAACCCGGCACACGAATCTCAGTGTAGGCCCACCTACGAATGCAACTAAAATTTTACATTGAAATGGGGAAAGAATCCTCAACTATAACAGTCTTGCTTTGAAGCTCAATCACTGCGCAGGCGCCGAGGATCATTTGGCCACGGGAAGAAATTGTTCATAATCCCTCACCTTCAAACGTTTTCCAGAAAGTTAAAAATGAAAGCGAGGGAGCATTACCATCCTGGAAAAGGTGTTGTTATATGGTTAAGGTGTCTAGACAAACTGCCCATTCCTTTTGTCTTAAAACTCAGAAGCAGCCTTGGTTCTAAACGTGGAATTTTAACAGAACTTTGTTGCAGTGACAGCCTACTTATAACCATCAGATTACCAGCGTACTTTTAAGCTAATCAGCGGAATTTCATGATTACCAAGGCTGACATTTTAAACAGTTCATGTCCCCCGTGGGCTTCATAAAAAAATGGCATTGCTTTAAAAAAAAGCCATTCTCTTAATCCTAACATAAAACGTATTTTCGAAAGTATAACTCAAGCTCAAATGACCGTTCAAACGTGGGAAAAACAACGTATGACTGTGTATTATCATCGAGAAAAAACATGCAAAAATTGGGCCGAAGTTTCTTCGGCGCATTGAGTTTTCTGTACAGCCACTACGGCGCAAAATAATCAAGGCCACCGAAAATAGATCTGTCTATCGGGGGTCTCGGTATAATGCTGTATGAGCCACGGCACGTGAAACTTTAACCAAGGCCTGGTGGTGGCCTATATCGTTGCCAGAAGCACGATTACGGCTAACTTTAACATTAAATGAAATAAAAACTACCGAGGCTAGAGGGCTGCAGTTTGGTATGGTTGATGACTGGAGGGTGGATGATCAACATTATAATTTGCAGCCCTCTAGCCTCAGTAGATTTTAAGATCTGAGGGCGGACAGAATAAATTGCGGACGGACAGACAAAGCCGGCACAATAATTTTCTTTGCAGAAAACTACAACACACACACTGGAACAAGAAACACGCCGTGCAGCTTTTTGGATAAAATACACACGTATTTTGAATAGTGTAACTCGAGGTCTAATGACAGTTAAAACGTGGAGAAAACAACGTATGAATACCCATTAACATCGGGAAAAAACACACTCTGGAACCTTCATTCGAGAGACTTGTTCGGCACTTAAGTGTTGGGTACGAACAGCGACCTGTCTTACCTACAGACACCCACCAAGTCAAGCAAAAGAAAATACAAGACTGCTCTGGGCAGACCCACGCAAGAATACACGACGCAGGGTCCCATTCCTTCCACACGGAAATAAAGATCCGGGAGTTTAGTGACCCCATCCTCATGTAAATACAGATTTGAGTGGTTGTTTTCCAGAAAAGTTCAGAACGCCGTGTTTAGTACCAGTCCCTCTGGGATGAACGTAAAAACATGAACAAATGACGGTCAATTTATCAAATGATCCCATTATATTTCTCTGATGACCTCACCCGTACTGCATTATATACACCCTTTCATGTATTCAGTCAAAAAACTATTAATAAACTATATCTTTCTATATTGTCCATTAAAAAAAATTTGTATTAATAAATGGTGCCTCAGTGCGTAGGTCTTCTGTATAATGACCATTTCTGTGAGTCTACCTTCACAAAATGGGGCAATGAACTTTTAACAGCCAAATGACCGTGCCAGGTGCAAGACCCTTCCAGGAAACAGCATTGTCTCACACATTTCATGATTCACTACCAAGTTTTAATGACGTCTCACTTGGAAACATTTTAATTCACCAGGTAAAACCGTTACTTGATAACCGGATCATTTGTTGATCCTGCAATGATGCAAGATCAAGCAACACTCGATGTTCATACAACATCATGATATATTACCAAGTTTTAATAAAGTTTCACTAGGGAATTTTCTCAGTCACCAGCTAAAACCACTCCTTAATTACCAGACCGTTTGTTGATTCAGCAATGATACGACATCAAACAACACCTGAGAATGTATATATTCCTACATTGTCAACACACGAAGAAAAACACCCACCTACAAGATATCGTCTGAGAGAGGCCCTAGTAAACAAGTCTTGCCCATTTCTCAAGTGCAAAGCCACTATATCGAGAAATATGGCGTCTTCCAACCACAAAAGCTGGTACAAACTGGATGTTAACATAAAGTTCCTAGACTGACACCACACGAAAAGGAACGCCTACTTACAGATCTTGTCAGAGATGGGCACAGGTCAACAAGCCAATTCATCGAGAAATGTGACGTTCACTAACTCTAAAATTCGTACAAATTGGCCCCCCAAAACACACCTTATAACACCACAAAGGCCTCTTCAAGACTGAACTAATCCCTCACCTGGCGAAAATTTGCTCTTGACCAATCAGCAGCACCTCCAACATGGCTGACTATTCTATTGGCTCTCCTCATTGGCTGAAGGAAGCATTGTTCCCCTGGCTAGCAAGCTTGTAAGGTTCTCCACCATTGGCTGGTTGGTGGAAGAAGGAGGACATTTCTTAGTGCTAATTATCACCTTCAATTAAATAATGAATTATACGAAAGGATCATTTTTCTGTCAAGAAATTCGGGTATTTGACGGGCCAACAAGACTAAGGATGCATTTTGAATACCACTCCCTAATTCATATACGTTTTTCTGTATGTACTGAAATATTCATTTGTTTTATATATACACACACACCTATATACACCATTTTATGTACACATACACATTTACATGTGTATGCATGATTTCAATTAACACACATCAGATTCACGTAGTCGAATATAGAATTTAGGCCAAAGGCCAAGCACTGGGACCTATGAGGACATTCAGCGCTGAAAGGGAAATTGACAGTAAAAGGTTTGAAAGGTTAAGTAACGGGAGGAGGAAAACCTCAAAGCAGTTGGAAAGTAAGGTGAAGAAAGAGAATATGAAAGGAGGTACAGTAAAAGAAACTAAAGGGGTTATAGGTAGGGGCCGAAGGCAAGCTGCAAAGAACCTTAAGCAATGCCTACAGTGCAACATGTGAGGTGCACTGACGGCACTACCCCACCCCGCCTTACAGGACAGATTCACAGAACACACAGAGACATCCATACACAAGCAACCACGGACACACACACACAAAAGGTGTCTACTTTGTCCTTGACTAAATTCCAACTGCAGAGAACCTGTACTGAATATCATTGCTCCTAATTATCTGAGAGATTATTGTCAGGTTTCTATTGTCACTCTAAGCTAAGCCTTCTCTTCTATCCAAGACCACTTTTTTACCACTATAAAATCTGAGAAGAAACATAAAACAAATTTGCTCTATAATTTATGGTAATGAGTCTTTTTTCCAGACATTTGCTGAAGATATTAACTGAACAGGCTTTTTAAGCTGTTGTTATGTTCCTGACACAATACAAACAGATTCTGATTGGATGCAGTTGAAGTATAAGATACGAGAGAGAGAGAGAGAGAGAGAGAGAGAGAGAGAGAGAGAGAGAAAAGGGGGGAGGGCACGTCCATAACTACAACTTACGTAATTAATTCCAGAGCAAGTTACAAACAAGATTGCACAACTTATCCAGCAAGTGACCCATTTAATGGTGCTCTGTTCAGTATTTAATAATTATAAATGTCACCAAATTATTAGGTGACAATGTCACCCTTGACTCAAGTGTTTGCACCTCTGTCTCAGCAGGGTCTCACGGAATGCCCACAACTTGTAACAGACAATACCCACAAAAACTGAGTCAGTTCTTATCTCTCGAACCATATAGTGGTTACTTCCACCTACTTACGTCTTCCCCAACAAGGCAGTCTCTGTCCAGTGACCTTACACCGTGCCAGTAAGTATGGCATCTCATTATTCCACCATAAATGCAGTTATAAACATAAATCACTCAAAAGGCACACAGCTGGGGACCACACAGTGTTGCAAAGAACTTCTAGTGTTTACAAACACCACTATTGGAGATATTGTCCATACAAGGGTAAGAACTGAAGAGTAGAACGTCAGGTTCTGGAAGTGAGTTTCAATGGAGACCTTATCCAAGCCATCAAGACAGTTCAAAGTTTCTTTACAAAAGTAGTCAAAATGCCAAGGTGGCTTTACACACCTGATTCTAGGGGTAGATAGTTATGTTTTTTGTGATTCAGTGAAAGACTATTACTCAAAATGTGTGATACACTCGGTCATCTCAACAAGATCCAAGGGCTTTCAATGTGCTTTCAGACCAATGACCATCAAGAATCCAGCCACACTTTGTCTCCTTGAGGAGGGGTCAAAGAAGCAACTCTGTAAGTGGACGATCCTCTGTAGAGAGCAGCTTATAACTATCTCTGTGTCCTCTCAGAAAGAACAACAAAAAACACTTACGATGGATGATATCAAGGAATTATGTCAGCAGCTTTGCTCTTGGGAAGTGAAGTGATTATACCTTCATAACTCCTGCTTCAAATTCTCATTGTCAACAGCTGACAACAATGTAAATGTTTATGACAATACATGGTGAAGGATAGTAGTTAAAAAGTTCTTTACCTGCAAATTGCTCCTGTCAATGACTTCGCATATTCAAAATTTGATGTGCGTTTTGCTTAATCTCATGTTTGTAAAATACTTGTAGTAATGTCTGCTCTACAGCAGGAAACTGATCTGAAGCATTCAGACCTGATAACACTTCTCCACGGAAGTTATTTTTTATGTATAAGGAGTGGCGAGTGAAGAAGACCAAGCTGACTGACACTGATGCAACAAAGTCGAGTAGTTTTGATTTTCCAGTCACCTGACAGCTACGGAAATTACTTTTTGAAGTGCGCCTTTGGTTACATAGAAGTGTGTTGTGCTGGTATTATCTTTATACAGCGGGAATACAGTCAATTCTAGGTTTTGGTTATAATATACAGGGAACTCTTATGGGACAGATGTTTGCTGCTAAAAGTAGCCATTTGCTGTACCATGCTAATTACACTACTGGTCTCTCGATCAGAGATCCTTCAACACAGGGCCTCCTGTCAATGCTTGCAAAAGTGGCCATCCAGAAATTCTTGCCATTCATAATATTGTTATACTTCTGGTCTCTTGAAGGGATTACATTATGCAACATTAGGTCTAATCTGTTCTTGAATAGTCTACTATCTTTAATGAGTCACAAAGAATGAACTAGCAGCCTCAGTCTAAAAGTCAGTGTGTAGAAATCTGCAGTCACAGTAAGATTCATAAGTTAATCAAAACGGTAATCTTAACACAATTATAACCAATTTTAGTGATTATCGAGCCACTGAATGTAATCAGAGTACTTTTAATTGCGCAAGAATGTTTTCAAAGGCCTAAAAATGCCAGTGGTTAGTCAACCTTGTGGCATACAACTACTATCAAATACACAGAGACTCTGTCATGGTAAAATGTCTCCCATATTTATGCCTGTAAGCAAATACTCAAATGTAGTACATGGTTTAAAACTTTAGGCCCCATAAACAATCTTTGCTCACCCAAGTTTACTACACGTGTTAATGGGTGTGCTGAAAGTAAAATACATTTTTACAGGACTTAGTTTCATAGAGCAATGCTATATAGTTCTTATTTCTGTAGGTTATGTTAGGCTGATTGACTGGCAATATTGTGATAAATTCAAAATGCCTTTCAGAGGGCTTCTAAATACTGAGTAGTCCTGTTCCTACAAAGCATTGCCTTCCTTGTGTGCCAAGGCCTACACTAAACCATCCACCTTGGAAATAAATCAGTCCATATTTTTTATATAAATAAATAATAACAATTAAAAAAAAAGGTCTGGACATGGGGCACAAAAAGCTTTGAAATGAAAAGGTTAAGTAAAATCTAAAAATCCGTGTCATTTTAGTAAAACTATAAAAATATACATTTTAGTAAAACTAAGAATATACAAGTAACATTTCTAAAATTAAAACCATGATGTTATAAATTTTTATAAAAATATATATAATGTACTGTAACTCTACTGCTATATCTAACAAATGTTAGTCAGTGAAATAAAACCATTGAAGCTCAACTACCAAAACAAATTCCCCGTAAAGCCAACTTCTCACACTCCAGAACGTAAAACTACAACCTTTTTGCAGAAGTTATCAAAATCTACATCTTACTCCAACTGAAATAAGTTTTCACTACATTCTTATGAAAGGAACTCCCAGTCCTGAAGCAGGGTATTTTTGTCATGACTGGCTGGGCAGTTCCAAATGATATACGTACATACATTCATACACAAGGTCCCACAACAACGTCTGGGGCTACAATTAAGGTACCAAAGTTGTGCATTTTATTGGAAGGGATTGGTCATACAATCAACAATCAACCTCTTATGTTCTAGGAAACCCAGACCTCCGCAACTGAAATCTCAAGCCTCACTCTTTCCACCATATTGTGGCCACGTGAAAGTTTGCTAACTTTAAATACATTTTGTAATGGTCAGGTACACCAATGTTATGTCAATTTAAACACACATGGAAATATATGCATGAGGAATCCGCGTCCAATCATAAAAACCGTGACTGGAATAGATCTCCTAACTTTTAATCGTTAATAAATAAATGAAAAATAGGCCCAGAACATTATCTGCAACAAAAGTACCTCTAGAGCAGTGGTTCTTAACCTTTTTTGGCAGTGAACCAAAATCTTGTCCAAAATAATCATGGCGACCTGTGCCCTTATCAATAAACATTTTCTTTTTACACAATTATCCTTATAACAGTGATCCATGAGAAAGAAGCAATACATTAACTAGCATAAAGAAAACCAAACGTTGTCTCTAATAATAATAATTATATAAGAGTATTGGGGAAATGCTAAGCCCATAAAGTTGTAACCCTTGGGGGGGACCCATCGAAATTGTTTGGCCACCCAATTTTGTGGGTCCTGACCCTGGGGTTAAGAACCACTGCTCTACAGACTGAACTCTTTGTGAGTCAAGAATGTAAATGGTACAGTGTTCTTGAAAAATGTACTGAACTATGAGACTAAGAACACTTTTCACAGTGTCTGACAGGCAGCAGCTACTTTGAACACTGGTGAAGACTGTCATAGGCTTGGGTACTTGTTTAGGTTCGCACTGCCTACATCATATAGGTGAGACTTGCTTACTATCCTTGGTTTGTAGTTTTTAAGACACTATTGATGACATTTACATTAAACTGCACAGTATGTCATTAGGAGTTTTTCCCCACAATAATGTTACAGAAACCAATTCATATCTTGCCTGCATTTTGTTTACAAAGTCTTGTTTGCACTGGGTCAAAGTGTTCAGAGTATTGTAGATGGTCTCATAAAGATCAATTCAAGTATATTAATGATAATTAACAAAGCATAAAACAGTGTAATGTATATTAAATGACATTCAGAAAGGAATAAAAAAATTATTCAAGTAATCAAGGATATTTTTAAGCTTTCTTTTAATAAAGCACTTGGCCCAACCAGAGGATTTAATAACTAATGGTATGTTTTTGACCAAGCTGCCCTCCCAGTTCTAAGGAATACCAGACTGCAGTATTTGAATCCTACTGTACAAGACACGAGAGCGAGCGAGGTCTGAGGAAGTTCTCAAGGATAATTCTTTACCATACAACTTCTTCATCCTATGATGCACAACTGTGATATCAGCCAGCGCAAAAATTTATAATAGCAACAATAACAATTGCAATATCAAAGAAAATAGTAACAATATAAGACTTTCTCAGGATCATCTTGCCATAATTCAGCAATGCTGTGGATGGGTTCCCTGAAGGAAATATATTAGACTGACAATTTTTATTGCAGTTTTTCATCCTACAATACATATTTCCACCACCTTTTTGGAGAGGTTTGAATGTTATTTTGAGATAGCAATGCCTCCTGTCCTTTACTACTTATATACCCTATGCCATAAATACTAAACCACTGTCAAGACAGATCTACAAGACAGTTATTCTACAATCTAACCCAGTTGACAAATGGCAGAGGTTTTCTGCAAATAATACGCAACAGAGAGCGAGAGCAGAGCAGAAATCCAATACAGTACTGAAATGATAAAAGAAGACAAAATTAAGGCTTGTTGAAAACTTCTCGGAAATTAAATTTTTTTTTTTAATACAAAATCATTACCCAGAATACACCAGAGTAAAAACAATGATCCCAGAGACCTCACTCCCTCTACAAAATAAGGAAACAAAACAAGAAACAGGGAAGGAAGGTAGGAGAGATGAGGACCATGTTGTGGGAGAAAGATGGGTTTCAGAAGGTGGCAGAAGATTTCTAATCTCTGGGGAAGACACAGGACTGTGAACCAGGTACGTACTGAGATGGCAGCAAGGCAAGTAATATTAACAGGGAGATTGTAAGGCTACTGGTCAACAAAAATATCCCAGAATACAATTAGCAAAAATCTGTGTACTGTACAGTGCAAGCATGAAACCTCTAATACTCTACACAGCAGAATTACAAAACAGGGTTTGGAAAAATATGACTACAAAATACAACAAAACAGACCAAGATCTAAAAAATAGGTGGTTTGGTTATATAATGAGATGAGGTGAGGGATAGTTGGTCAGAAAATTGGCAGCTATAAGAGAAGCACAAAAATACCAGTAGAGAGGCTTAGAAAATTGCAGAGGGAGGGAGGGAGGGGACAAATGAAGCTCCAGATCAGGGGGGAATTCAGGTAGAGTGCACAAGATATATACGACAGCAGAGAGGACTCATTTCACGTCTGGCCATGTCGAGAGAAAATCTGAAGTACAAATGTTAATATTAACAGCACTACAGTGCAGACCAGGCTCCGTCAAGGCTTCATCTATAGTTATCTATTTATTAATTTATTTCTTCTACCTTCTCTTGCTTTCTAATGAACACCACATTCTTTGGAAGCTTGAATTTCAGGTCAATGGCCCCTTTGGTGGGCTTGTTCCATATGAGTAGGGTTCTTCATCTTCTGAATAATAATAATAATAATAATAATAATAATAATAATAATAATAATAATAATAATAATAATAATAATAATAATAATAATAATAATAATAATAATAATAACAGTATACTACAGGAATATTCTTTGTGCTAAAGACTTCCCTTTTTGACCCTTCAGTGTCTACATGGCATAAAAACCCACAATTCATTTTGGACACAAGTCACTTGAAACACCATTTAAACTGATTTCATTATTGCCAATGAACTCAAATTTAAACACTGCAGATTTCAACAAGATCTCTTCATGGATTTATTTCTAAAACATGTCATTCAGGACATATTGGCTCAAATTAAGACCAACATTAAGGACATCAATATTGTTATTAGTTTAACCAGACTAGTCCTGAATCAACATGCTTAACTTATAGAGTGGAATGAAATATAAAACTGAGGCCATAGGCCATGTGCTGGGACTTACGAGGCCATTCAGTGCTGAAAGGGAAATTGAGAGTGAGAGGTTTGAAAGGTGTAACAGGAAGAAAAACCTTGCAATTGCGCTATGAAACAATATTGTTAGAGAAGGGTGGAAAGTAAGATGAAGAAAGAATGTGCTGTAAACGGAAAGAATGTGAACCGAAGTACAGTAAAAGGAGTGAAAGGAGTTGCAGCAGCTAGGGGGCCACAGAAAGGACACTACAAAGAACCTGAAGTAATGCCTACAGTCCACCACATGATAATTTCTGGACTTAAAAGGCTGGCCTGAGGATCAGCCACTCAGAAATCCCCAACGAAGCTTGGAAAGCACTCCACGACTGAAATTCAGCCCAAAATAACACATTAATCGAATAACCAGCTTTCAATTACTTACTGTACTAGGAATGGTGCAGGTATCAAGTGATTACTGATAATGTCAAGAATCAAGGCGAAGGCCAAGACATTTGATTTTGGTACTTATGGGTTTTCAGGGGACAATTTGTAAGGACAGCTTACTGATTTCATCACAATCTGGTGTTTTTATCACTGAATCCACTTCAAAACCTGATTTTGTAAATAGAAAATTCAGGTCTCCTTAAGGTTCTTATATATCAGTGAAACTGTCCTCTGCACATCTCTTATCCATGCCCTCACATAAATACTCTTTCTTTCTTCTCCTTCTGATGTCATTACTGACCCTGACTTCCTTTTGTCTTCAAGTGTCCACTGTTTTCTCTTCACCCACGGATATTTCACCATTCTGGGGCTATTCTAACCTTTGTGTTACTCCCTGAATACGTACATGGCTTTGTCTACAGAACTGGCCTGTATTTCCACACACTATTCTCTCCAATACCTTTTCGCAATTTATCCTGCTTCACTTTCTCAACTGGAGTAACACATTCTACTTTGCATTCTCCATCTCTTCCCTGAGAATGTTCTACTTGACTTCTGTTTGTGCTTATTCTTCACTGTATCCATCCAGGCTTTCATCTGATGTCAAGGTTTTTCTTGTTAGTGACCCTGTTTCCCAGTTTGTGTTTCACAGAATGTTGATATGCATTTCTGAAGTCAGACCAGTCCTCCTCCTCACTGATTATTTGCTCCTCCTCAGATGTGATTTCTACAACTGAATATTGGAATCTATTTCAACACTCTATTCCAAAATCCTCTTGACGCTCATCAAAAACAGTTTAAGGTCAATATTCTGTCCACTTTTTGTTGGGGGATTTTAACTTAAGCTTAAGTGTGGCGAAGACAAGTTGGTGACAACTGTCAATATCCCTTTCATCCAGGTATTACTGTGATGACTGTCCCTTTTACCCAGGTATTTCTGTATCTGCTGCTCTGTAGCTCCTCGCATTCCTCAGCAGAACTAGATAACTGGTGTATGTCCACCTGATAATTCCAGAATTATGGTCTAGAGCTCTTGATATGAGCTGCCTTGTAACTGACACCTCTTTAGGTAAAAGCTAGATCCACAATACAAAAAAAAAAAAAAAAAAAGCTGTCCTTGCCAGAGACGATACACTATCAGAAATCACTAGCAGCAGGATGCTGAATAAAGCTAAGGTTCTTGAATACTGTTTCAACAGCTTTAACTTTGTATGTCTGGTGGATGACCTTGGATATAAACAATTAAGCAACAGCAATGGTAACTGGACTTAATAAAACAGGAACTGCACAACAGAAGGAACTAGAACAATAATTCTTTCTGTTCATGGATAGGCAAAATTTAGAAATGGGACCTAGTCCCTAGCATATGGGGGTGATAAAAATCTTTTCATAAAGATGAAGGATAAATTGCAAATATAAACTGGGACACAGGAACTGTGAATCAAATTGGGGAGATGACAGGCAGACTGAATTCAGGAGCTACAGACTGGACAATTTAGCTTTGTGCGAATCATAATGCAAAATAATGAGAGAGAGATTGGAAGGAGGGAATGCAGACATTTATTCAGGATGAGCAGATCTTTACAAGTGTAGATCATGCACTCTTTTTCAACAGGAGGACATCCATAAATACACTTGGATTTCTCCAGATGGCAGTCATACAAAAACCAAAACCACAGAGAGAGAGAGAGAGAGAGAGAGAGAGAGAGAGAGAGAGAGAGAGAGAGAGAGAGAGAGAGAGAGCGCAAAATGACTATTTCCCAAAAAGACCCAACGAACATTTCATGCTGCCATGAATATCGAGCTTAATAAGGGCTTCACTAACGTTCTACAGAAAATTAGTCAAAATCTAAAGTAGGCACACACACACACACACTACACCCTCTACATAAAGCACCTACCATGTTGAAGTATCCATTGCTCAGAAGTGTTTCCTGGGTACATCTTGATTTAGACTAACTTTTCACTTTGTTCTGAAGTCCCAGATTTGCAGAGAGCACTCATCCTACTCAATTCTGAAAAATGGAAAAATCCCTTACTTAACAGTATTCAAAATTAAATTTCCTTTATAATTCTAAGAGTCAACTCTACTGCTGAAACAATGATTCAAGTTACCCGAATCCTAAACAAGCCAAATGTCCCATTCTGCCTTGACTTCTAAGCTGTTGGTATTGTTTTCTTCTGACCTTCCTGTCTGACTTTCAACTCTCCCTTTCTCTAGCTTTGACCTCATTGAAAACAGATGTCTCTTGGGAAAGCTCTGCAAAGACCTTGAAAGGACTTGTGGATGATGTAAAAAATACGGCAGTTACTTTTTACCTCGTACAACACACTCAAAAGATGAGAAAAAATAAAATCCTGCATTCTTGGAGCATTGCTTGAATAATGGAAGACAGCACAATACTAAGTCATGATCCAAGCTGCAGTCATTAGCCCTTGTGAAAGGATCTTAGTACTATAGTGGAGTACACATGCTGAAACCAAAGCCCCTCCCTCCCTCCCTCCCTCTCTTCTCTTTTTATTTCTTCTGTAATTTTCAGGCCAAGCATTACAGTAGAGTTCTGTGCAGACACAGGCAGGCAATGTCCCATCTTTCACACACTGCATGTAGAACAGAATACAGGATTTAGGCTAAAGGCCAAGCGCTGGGACCTACGAAGTCAATCTGCACTGAAACTGACGGTGAGGTTCGAAAGTGCAACTGGAGGAAAACCTCAAAGCAGTAGAAGCACTATGAAACAATTATTAGAGAGGGTTCAGGAAAGTCAGATGGAAGACAGAGAGATTATGAACAGACGTCCAGTAAAAGGAATGAAAGAGGTTGCAGCTAGCGGCCAAAGGGACGCTGCAAAACCCTTGAAGGTGCACTGACGGCAGGCACTACCCCCACATATTATGCATGTAGGCATTCTTGAATGAAATCCCCTCAGCCACGTAGTTGTTGACCTAACGTGGTAAATGTAACTCCCTCAAGGGCACTCTCTCTACTCCTTCAACACATTTGCCACTTGTGCTTGCTGGAATTCGGTCTCCCTGGAGGGAGGGAGACTGCAACCCAAACACAATTCTAAGGAGCAACAAAACAATGGGACATACATACGAGGGGCGAACAACAAATGGCAAACAGCAACAGGACAAACAACAAAGGACAACATTAATAAAACAAACAACAGGACAGTGGGGCAAACAGCAAATGGGCAAACAACAAAGGATAAAAAAAATGGAACAAACAATAGGTGACAAACAACAATGGGACAAACAACAAAAGATAAACAACAACAACAGGTGGCAAACAAGACAAAAACAATAGGAGAAACAACATAGAGAGAAACAACAATGGTATAAACAACAAAAAAAGAAACAACAAAGGATAAGCAACAAAGCACACATAAAAGGAGAAACAACAATTGTATAAACAACAAAAAGAGAAACAACAAAGGATAAGGAACAATGCACACACAAAAGGATAAACAACAATGTGATAAACAACAAAGCACAAACAAAAGGACAAACAAGCCAAACGTCCACAGGATAAACAACAAAGGACAAACAACAATGGTACAAACAAGAGACAAATATCAATGGGACAAACAAAAACAAACTACAATGGGACAAATAAATGACAACCAGCAACAATACAAAGGTCAAACAACAAATAACAAACGAAGATGGAACAAACAACAAATAACAAACGAAAATGGAACAAACAGAAAAAAACTAAGGACAAACAACATGGCAAACTCTACACACAACATAGAGAGAAAGAAAAAAGGAAAAACTTCAAAGGGAAACACAACTAAGGACAAACAACATGACAATCAATGAGAAAAACAGACAAAAAATGGGATAAACAACAATGGGAAATACAAAATGACAAATAACCAATAAAAAATGGAACAAACAACAACAGGAAAAACAACAAAGGACAAACATTACAAGTGAGACAAACAACAAAGGAAAACATCAATGGGAAATACAGCAAGGGACAAACAACATGACCAACAATGAGAAAAACAACAATGGGACAAGCAACAAATGGACAAACAACAAAGAACAAAAGGACAAACAACAAAGGATAAAGAACAATGGGACAAACAACAAAGGGACAAAAAAGAAACAATAGTGGGAAAAATAACAAATGATAAACAACAACAGGACAAAAACAATGGGACAAACAACAAGACAAATAACAAGGGAACAAACAACAAAGGGGAAAACAAAGGACAAAAAACAAGAAAAACAACAGGAACAAACAACAAAGGGGAAACAAAGGACAAACAACAATAGTAAAAATAATAAAGGATAAACAAAAACAATGGAACAAAAACCAGATGAACAGCAATGGGACAAACAACAATGGGGCAAACAAAAGACAAACAACAATGGGAAAAATGATAAAGAATAAACAAAAACAGGACAAAGAGCAATGAGACAAACAACAAACAACAACATGACAAACGACAATTGGACAAGCATCATAGACAAACAACAAAGGGGCAAACAAAAGAAAAACAACAACGGGAAAAAACAGAATAAACAACAACAGGAGAAACATCAGGACAAAAAACAGAGGAAAATGTCCAAAGGAAGAGAATCTGAGGAGGAGGAGGAGGAGGAGGAGGAGGAGGAGGAGGAGGAGGCTAGAGGGCTGCAAATCCTTTTCCAGCTGAAGAAGAACAGAGGAAAATCTTCAAAGGCAACTGAGTATCTGTGCCTGTTCTGCTCAAGACACTGTCTACAGGGGGCCTTTGAATGACTGAACACTTCTTTGGTGTTCTGTATTGAGCATCCAAGGATTCCACTCTGCATGGCTGTTCTCAGGATGCTGTGCAATTGGAACTTCAAAGGTTCAGGCAAAGGTGCAAAGCATCACTACCATATACTGCACAGCAGTTCTCCCTATTTTGTTTCATTTCAGAATTCTTATTCTTTCAACACTGTACATCCATCTCTGTTCAGAGTTTCTTTCCAGCATTTTAGGGACCTTTGAACCCTCTGCAAGAAATCTGGGGAGTTCTAAAGTCCCTCTGTTGAAAATCAAACACTGACTGACTGCTTATGGTCACTCAAATATTCTTCTATTTTCATCAACGGTAAAATTATTTTGCATGATGTCATGCTGTTTATGATGTCAATTAAAAGCTGAATACTTTTCATTTGTTGAAGTATCGTGAAAAAATAGCAAATAAGAACACAAAAAGTCAAAACAATGAGTTAAATTCAGGTGAATAGTTTTCGTGGACGATGTCACACGACAACTGACATGTCAAGAGGTTGGGACTGTGGTAACATCATCAACTGATGTCACCTGAACCTTAGTGGGCCGATCTCAAAGGCGAAGTTACTGTCATTTCTTTTACAAGAATGAGTCCTGTGTCACACTTCAAATTTCGAAACAGGCCCTTTTCCATTTACTCTGTCAACTGACCTACGCTGAAAGAAAGATGCTGTTTTATTGTCATTTCTGTTACTACAAGAGTGAGCCCTGTTTCACAAATGCCTAACTAGATATGATTAGTCTTATGGTGAATCAAATCAAAAGACAGTAAATCATCAATCAATTCAAGACAGTAAATCATCAATCAAATAATAAGACAATCTTCAACTCCTTCACACTCAAATTTTTCTTGACAATGACTACTATGATTTAAACATTCACCACAAGTACCTGATTCCTCACTTCAACTTTTAATCAAATCTGACAAGACAACAAGTACCTTCCAGCCCAAGAAGACCAACTGTGGTTGTCTAAGTAAATACAGGGGAAAATGTTAATAACTTTCATGAGGGTAGGGAGAACACCTCAGCACCTGGGACGAGCTACAAGAATACTGTAGCACCAACAAACAAGACTAAGAAAATTAACCATGACAACTCTTAGTAGCTAAACAGCCTGAAATTACAAAAGAAGCTCAACATCCTGGTAATACAGTAAGGAGGTGGGAGCACCACATACATTTTCTAATGCAGACCAGTGGAATGAGGAGAACCCAGTGTCCTTCATCAGCGAAGTCCAATGCAGGGTGTCCAGGAGTCCTTGACCTACAGAAATCTGAGGAAGTGGGATATGACCCAGAGGTAAAGCAGTGGGGCCCCTCTCTGCATGAAGTATAAACTGCTTTGTAAAAGGAAGGAAGGTTCAGAGTTGGGAAACACAGAAGTAACAGTGAACTACAAAGTAGGTCACTCGTCTCTTCAAAAAATGAATACGTCTGAATCGTCACAAATGTCAGTGGGTTTTGTGGTCTACTTCAGGCCAAAAACATGGTATTTTCATTATAAAATAAGTTTTTAAATATACTTACCTGGTAGTTACATATATATAGCTTTATCCCGCCGATTCGTCGCACGCACGGCAGAAATTCAAAATTCGCGGCAATCGCCGATAGATGGTCAGGTGGCCATACCTGAGCGCCCTCTACCAGGTAACTAGAACCATTCCCAATTGTCCTCAGAAATTCCATGCCCCTGTTCTCAGAGGGGAGGAGGGAGGGACCTTTTATATATGTAACTACCAGGTAAGTATATTTAAAAACTTATTTTATAATGAAAATACCATTTTTAAATATCTAACTTCCCTGGTAGTTACATATATATAGCTGATTGACACCATTGGTGGTGGGTTAGAGAACCAAAACACCGTTGGGAATTCGTATAATTACTAAACACTAAATATTAGCTGTAAACATACTCTGGTTCTTACCTGATAAGGAAGCTGGCTTCATAATTATCCTGCCTCATTCGCCTGCATTCCTTGAGAGACCCAGCGACCCATCCAGGGGGCTGTAGAAAGTCTCTATGGGGCTGTCACACGGTCCTCGACCTTAACATGACTAGACCACCACCCTTGCTATCCTGGCATAGCCATGGACAAAGAGCTGACCACCTGACCCACTAAAATCACTAAATAACACACTCCATAAAACCTAACTTAGACTTGCAACCCCAGACTGTGGAAGGTTGCAACAACCTTCACAGACAACCTGTGAGTTCAAATCAAGAAAAAGGCAAGGGTATAATACAAAAAAAAAAAGGTTATAGGGTAGAGGCAGTAGTACCCTCTCCAACTACGGCGCCGGAGGCAACGTACGGACCCAGGGAACAGCAATCCTCATATTGGGTCTGTACTTCTTTCAGGTAACAATCTGCGAAGATAGATTTGCTTCGCCAAAAAGTCGCTTCCAAAATCGATTTCATAGACCTGTTGTGTCTATAAGCCATCGAAGTTGCCACCGCTCTTACCTCGTGCGCTTTGACTTTGAGGATTGGAAAGCTTTTCTCGTCACATTCTTGGTGAGCTTCCCTTATTAAGTCCTTGATAAAGAACGCCAGTGCATTCTTTGATAAGGGTAACGAAGGTTTCTTCACTGAGCACCAGAGGTGATCTGTCTGACCTCTCATGTTTCTGGTCCTTTGTAGATAAAATTTTAGGGCCCTAACTGGACAAAGGCCTCTCTCTTTTTCCTGTCCTACTAAATGAGACAGCCCTGGTATGGAAAAAGATCTGGGCCATGGTTGAGAAGGGTTCTCGTTTTTAGCGAGAAAACCAAGTTGAAGTGAGCATACTGCATTTTCCCCATTGAAGCCTACTTTCTTGCTAAAGGCTTGTAGTTCTCCTACCCTCTTGGCTGTAGCCAAAGCGACCAGGAAAAGGGTCTTCTTAGTGAGATCCTTCCATGAAGCCTTGTCGAGAGGTTCAAACCTATTCGAGGTTAAAAATTTTAAGACTACGTCCAAGTTCCAAGAGGGGGTCGGGTTGTCCTTCCTCTTAACTGTCTCAAAGGACCTTATGAGATCCGTGAGGTCCTTGTCTCCCAGCACGTCAATATTTCTGTGACGGAAGACGGAAGCAAGCATGCTGCGGTATCCCTTGATGGTAGATACTGCTAGGTTTCCTTGGGTTTTCAAATGCAGAAGAAAATCTGCCAGTTGAGTTAGAGAGGTACTGGAAGAGGAAATGTTGTTTTTCCTGCACCATTCCCTGAAAACGTCCCACTTTGATTGGTACACCTTGAGTGTGGACGTTCTCCTCGCTCTCGCGATGGCTCTTGCAGCTTCCCTTGAAAAACCCTTCGCTCTTGCCAGTTTTTCGATAGTCGAAAGGCAGTTAGGTTGAGAGCGAGGAGATTTTGATGGTATCTCTCTATATGTGGCTGTCTGAGTAGATCGTTCCGACAAGGTAACGATCTGGGGGTGTCTACTAGCCACTCCATCACCTCCGTGATCCATGGTCTCATGGGCCAAAATGGAGCTATCAGGGTCATGCGGGCGTCGTTCGACTCTCTGAACTTCTTCATGACTCTGTCTAGGATCTTGAATGGAGGAAAAGCGTACATGTCTAGTCCCTCCCAATTCATGAGGAAGGCGTCCACCGCCACTGCTTCCTGGTCTGGGACTGGAGAGCAGTAGACTGGTAACCTCTTCGTTCTCTGTGTCGCAAAGAGGTCTATTGACGGTTCTCCCCACAGATTCCAAAGCCTGTTGCACACATCGTGATGTAAGGTCCATTCTGTCGTGAGAACCTGTCTTCCTCTGCTGAGAAGATCCGCTCTGACGTTCTTCTCTCCCTCTATGAAGCGGGTGATCAGAGTTAAGTTGTTCGTTTCTGCCCACAGCAGGAGATCTTTGGCTGCCTCGTAAAGGGAAAACGAACGAGTGCCACCCTGTTTCCTGATGTAGGCTAACGCTGTGGTGTTGTCTGCATTGACCTGTACAATCTTGTTCTGGACCTTCTCCTGAAAGTGGACTAGTGCAAGATGAATGGCCACCAGTTCCTTGACATTTATATGCCATTTCTTCTGATGGTTTTCCCATAGACCTGAGATCTCACCCTTCCCCAGCGTTGCACCCCATCCCATGTCCGATGCATCTGAATAAAACACTAGGTCGGGGTTCTTTTGTTGAAGTTCGAGGCCTACTTGAAGTTTTTTGGGGTCGTTCCACCAACTCAAATGTTTTTTGATTCCCAGAGGGATCGGAATCCACGTCTCCAGATCTTGGCCTCTTTTCCAATAGCTTGACAGATGGAACTGAAGTGGACGTAGATGTAGTCTTCCCAGGGAGACGAATTGTTCGATCGAGGAGAGGGTCCCCAGCAGACTCATCCACTCCCTCGCCGAACAGGTCCATCTCCCTAGAAAGAGCTTCACCTTTTCTAAGCAATCTAGAATGCGTTTCGGGGCTGGAAAAGCCCGAAAAACCACTGACTGAATCCTCATCCCCAGGTAGATGATGTCCTGTGAAGGCGTTAGCTGCGATTTGGCTAGATTTACTACCAGACCTAATTGTTGCGTCAAATTCATTGTAACTTGCAGATCCTCCAGACACTTTGCTTGCGATCTGGCTCTGATTAGCCAATCGTCCAGGTACATCGAAATCCGTATCCCTTTTAGATGTAACCAGTGAGCTACGTTCGATGCCACTCGAGAGAAAACGTAAGGAGCCGTGCTTAGTCCAAAACAAAGTGCTCTGAACTGATAGGTTGTCCCGAGATGCACAAACCTCAGATATTTTCTGTAGTTCAGGTGAATTGGTACGTGAAAATACGCGTCCTGTAGGTCTATTGAAACCATCCAGTCTTCCTGTTTGGTGCCTGCTAGGACTGACGCAGATGTCTCCATGGCAAACTTGACTTTGCTTACGTACTTGTTCAGTGGACTTACGTCCAGAACTGGTCTCCAACCCCCCGAGCTCTTGGGTACCAGAAAAAGTCTGTTGTAAAAACCCTCTGACGAGAGGTCCTTTACCTCTTCTATTGCTGCTTTTGATAGCATCTGGGTCACCTGTTCTTGAAGAGCTGCTGCTTTGCTCCCCGAGTAAGTAGCTGTCAACTCCAACGGTTCTTGTGAAAGAGGGGGCTTCCTTAGGAAGGGAATCTTGTATCCTTCCTTCAAAACTTCGACTGTCCATACGTCCGCTCCCCTTTGGCTCCACTCTTGCCAAAAGTGGGATAACCTGGCTCCCACTTGTGTCTGGAGGTTGTTGTGATCATTTCTTGGATTTGGGTTGCTGCTTGGGGTTCTTACGAAGTTGTCCTCCAGCAGCCATTCTCTGACTTCCTCTCGAAAGGGCTCTCCCACGAAAGGGCTGACGCGTAGGAGGAGCTTCCTTGTCCTTCCTGGCTAAAAAGTTTGCCGGAAGAACTTTCCTAGCAGTCCTTGTGATCAGATCTTGCGTTGATTGTTGCGCAAGGGCTGCTGATAAGTCCTTAACCAGCTCTGAAGGGAAGAGCTGTTTAGATAAGGGAGCATACAACAGTTCAGATTTCTGAGCTAAAGTCACTCCAGACGACACGAACGAACACAACATAGCTCGTTTCTTGATAACACCTGCTGTGAAAAGGGCAGAAAGTTCGACCGACCCGTCCCTCACAGCTTTATCGAGACAGGCAATAAGGTGCATTTGCGTGTCATTCTTCTGATCTGACACCTCTGCAAGAGCTGCAAGAGTCCAGTCCATCATGCTGAAGACTTCAATAGTTCTGAAGACGCCTTTCAGCAAATGATCCAACTCCGAAGTGGACCACAGAACCTTGGCTTTAGTCATGGCTGTTCTCCGTGAAGAGTCAACGAGTCTGGAGAAGTCCCCTTGGGAGGAGGCAGGAACTCCCAAACCGAGAGCTTCCCCAGTCTCGTACCACACGCTGGATCTAGAAGCCAATCTTGTCGGGGGAAAGGAAAAAGTTGTCTTTCCTTGTTCCTTCTTCTTCAAAATCCAATCATTCAGTGTCGAAAAGGCTCTCTTCACTGATTTGGCCAACACTGTCTTTTTGAATGAGGAAGACTTCTGGGGTCTACCCATCAAATATTGGGAGGGAGGACTTCGAGGTACGGCCTGATGAAAATCGTTAGGAAATAAGTCCGCCAAAAGAGTAAGAAGTCTTTTCAGATCAGCGGCATGAAGAGTTTCTTGAGTTTCCTCTTCCGAGATCTCTTCCAAGGGATCCGCTATTTCCGATGTCGAACGAGAGGGGGAAACGTGTGAATCGTGCTGCTTGCGTGCGTCACGCATGCGTCCAATTTGCTGCGAGGGAGCTTCGCGATCCTTGTTCCCTCCCGTCACTCGTGCGGCTTGTTGCGGGGAAGCGTCTATGAGCGCTGCAACTTGCCGCGAGTTTGCGTCTTGCTGGTTGTTAGCGTCTTGTTGTTCTGATTCTTGCCTTACCCTCTTCTTGGGTCTGTTGACGTCCTTAGATTCCTTCTTGTGTGTTTCTTCTCTTAGTCCTTGCAACTTGTAAGAGTCAAAAAGAGACGCAAGGGACTGCTGGACTTCCGACAAGAACTTTACTTGAGGTGCCGCTTGCTGCTGGGAAACAACTGGAGATGGCACTGCACTAGCTTCCACAACTTCGGAGACTCTAGCTGGGATCTTTTGATGAAGAGGTGGTGACGCAGCTTGCGACACGTCCCATTCTGGGGGAGGGGGAGAAGCGTGAACTGAAGTCATGTATACGTCTTCTTCCTCCGACGAGCTATGCGTCTTACGCCTCTGTTTAGGCGCAGAAACGCCGTCTTCTTCCGACAGGAATCTCTCTGGAGAGCTCCATTTGCTGCAAGAGGGTTGTTGGAGCGGGAAGGGGGACCTGCGTCTCTTGATAGGTCTAGACTCTTGTGACTGACGCCAACCACGTCTGGGTCTTGCGTCATCCGAGGAAGACGAACACGTCCTCATCTCGCCTTTCCTGCGGCGAGGGGGAGCGTCCTGGGATGCGTCAACAGGATCGCTCGAGGGGACGTCCGCTCGTTGTTCAACGTCTCTCACCTCCCTTAGCCTGTCGACGTTCCTTCTCCCAGGGGTTGGGGAGCATGGAAGAGGTCTAGGGCTAGGAGCGTGACAGACACGAACGGACGCACCCTCCACTGCACTAACACTGTCACCGAACTTTTGTTGCAAACTATGCACTGCCCCCCACATCACTTCCCTATCCGAAGAAAGGGATTGTACAGAAACTCCTATGGCCGAAATAGCAGCCATTATATCCTTTAAAGACGGATTACTTACTCCCGACTCCGCAGGAGGATCGGGTACTAAAGCCTTAGGGTTAGGATCAGGAATATTAGTATCAGACAAGTTAGAAAGGACTTGACTATCAGAAGACCTAGCTGAAAGGACACTGGAAGATCTAGCTCTCCTAATTCTGTCCTTTTCCAATCGCCTCACATAGCGATCATACTCTCTCCACTCTTTCTCGGACAAACTTTCACACTCCTTGCATCTATCATCAAGTGCACACACATGATCTCTGCATTTCTTACAAACTGTGTGGGGATCAAGAGCAGCCTTGGAAAGCCGGTTCTTGCATCCCCTAACACACATTCTAACAACAGGGTCAGCCATCTTGAAAAGCAAGTACAAAGAACAATTGTAACAGTCAGAAATCGAACAGATAGGCTAACAATGAGAAACGAAAAATCCAGGGAAGATCCAAAATCAGCGAAAGCCATCAACAAAAACCAAACAAGTAATGGGTACTTCACCAATTGTAGTAAAGCAAACCAAAGTAGAGCGAATTTCCAACGTGTTGATAGAACGACGGCAGGGAATTTCTGAGGACAATTGGGAATGGTTCTAGTTACCTGGTAGAGGGCGCTCAGGTATGGCCACCTGACCATCTATCGGCGATTGCCGCGAATTTTGAATTTCTGCCGTGCGCGCGACGAATCGGCGGGATAAAGCTATATATATGTAACTACCAGGGAAGTTAGATATTTAAAAACACCAGTTTCCATAGCAAACACTAACACCAACACATGGCTAAACAGTCTGTTGAAGACAGAAAATCTATTTCACTAAAGAGGAGTTCAGTTTTAAGAGCAATTTTAACCAGCTTCCAGTATTATTAATTCCTGACCCACATGGTGTGGCCATCATAAAATAAAACAAGTCATTTACCTAAGGAATCGTAACTCAGTCAAGTCTTCGAAACTGGACAAACTTCAAACGAAGCAGATTAGAAAAGGCCGAAGACTGGTGATTTATCTAAACTACTTGTCCCTATTACATTCAATTTTTGTCACCTGAAATCTGGGCATTCACAGAAGATACAGTAAATTTTATTGCTATATTTGTAATGCATCATCTACAGACAGCAATTGGGTCTTGAAAGATGGCCAATATAATAGTTCTGAAAGCATGGAGGAGGACAGTGGACAGTCCTGCTGCAAAAACAGGTGTCTTATACAAGAGGTCTTGAGAATGGAGCTTTCCAGCCAACTCATGTGCATACCTACATCAATGGAAACCTTGCACAAAGATGGTCCATCTCAAAAGAAATTTTAAAAGTAGTTTTCAATCCAATATCTACATAGGCAACTCATAAAATTACCATAATTTAGTAATTAATGCACAAACAATAATGATTAAAACAGGCATCATTTAGAAGGGACAATCCAGATGCCTGGGAAAATAATTCCACAACCTTAGGAATACTGCACCTCCCTTTTTGTCAAGTAAAGCCTCAGATATGTAAAATTCTCAACATGTCCAAGTTTCCTAAATAACAATGACATGCAAAATCACCTTTCTACACTGTTTAGGTTTGCAATAAGAACTATATATGAATTTCAGTGCCATTTTCATTTAAGTTTCTCCCCAGGCATATCAAAAACTCCTTAACTAACTCTCTTTTTCATAGTTCCTCTAAATTTTCAAAGTTAGATTTCCAAGGGTTGAACGGGGTTCAATTGAAGGGCTTGCCTGCCTGCCCCTAAATAAGGTGGATATTGAAATGATGGGAGTCTGAGAAGTGAATACACCTTGGCAGGACAACAGCAAGAGGCAACACTGAAAACATTCAAGGAAGGAAGGAGCAAATTCATCGCTGCTCTCTGCTGATGCTGCTGCTGCTTTTCTCATCTCCTGAGTTCCAGGTGTATCGCTTTGACTTTCTATTCCCTCACATTTGTCTGTTCATCTACTCTCGCTATAACTCGTCCCTCTCTGCAGACTGATTTCCCTTTGGGGCTTATAAAGTCTGCTGACTCTGTCCATAAGGGTTTTTTTTCAGCTGAAGATTTAGAGAAAGAAAGATGATTTTGCAGCTAGGCCATACAACAGCCATGCAATATGAGGCAAACCCTATGAGGAAATTTATAGAAAAAGTAGAGGCACTATGTCAAACAATTCAACTTCAAATGGAAGCTAAATTGAATGTTACTAATAACATTAAATTATGTACAGCCATAAACAGTGATGTACTTGCAAATAAACATTTATGAATTTTTTACTCATTGAAATTTAGGGATCATTTCGTCCGTGTGCCACTTACGTGAAAATAGGGAGCTGGAAAGGCTGGACAGCAAGATGCGGAGATCCAGAAAATACTGATGATGAAGTATCGAAGAACCTAAAGGTTGAGCTGGGAGAAAACCGCACTGTTGTACAATGAAGGTGAGAAACGTTGGACAGCAACACTGAACAAAAGGAAGCAGGAATGGAAGTAAGGTCAAACACTAAGCAGTGGGTAAAGCTAGGGGATTAAGGGACACTGCAAACAAATGCCTAGTGTGCATTTGCCCCCTTGGGGGCCATATACAGGGTTCGACAAATACTGCATCCTTGGGTCATCACAGCCCAACAAAAAACAAATCTAGGAACCTTTCCTTTTCTTCACACAAACCATTGTAAGACAATGAAAATGAATGCAGTACATACCATCCTGTAAGGATTTCCAGCGGTAAACACAATCATATTCTACACATCTGTTGACCTTAATTGCTTGACTCTTGTTTAGTGTGTGACCCTGCATCAGAGTTTTGCAGTTGGGCACAAACCTGAAAGACAACAAACACAAGTTACTACTGTACAAGAAACCTTGACATACAGTTCTTTCAGAGTTTTAAAGCAGTACAGTATCTACTTCTATAACTATGTTGTCTGAAATCTCTGCTGGAATGAACTGCAAACCCAGACAATTACTTCACTACATTTATGCTTTTCAGAAAATGTGACTTCAGAGCACTGTCAAGGGTTTGTTTGACAGCAGCTGTGGACTGGATCTGGCTGGGTGGCCCAATGCCTACTACTGGGTTCCCATGGTCACACGGTTAAGTATACCTTAGTTTTACCAGACCACTGAGCTGATTGGACATAGTGCCCCAGAACAGGTTACTTTAAATCTGGAGGTATTTTGTTGATTGAGTTAAATGAGAAGCCTAGCAGCAGAAATGTTATGAAATATAAAATGACTTCAAAGGCTAAGTGCTGTGACCTATGGGGTCATCCCATGCTGAAAGGGAAACTGAGAAAAAGGTTTGAGAGGTGTAACAGGAGGAAAACCTCAGTCACACTAAGAAACAATTCTTGGGAGAGGGTGGAAATTAAGATGCAACATTGACAATATGAACAAATACAATAAAAAAAAAAATCAGGTTGCAGCTGAGGGCCAAAGGACGCTTCAAAGAACCTTAAGCAATGCCTACAGTGCACAGTGGGAAGTGCACTAACAGCACTAACCCCCTATGGGATCAAATCTGTCAACACATCCCGTGTTAAGAACAGAGACCTCATTTTTAAAAGCAAAGGACTCATCTGTAAGTACAAGTCTCGTACTGGGGCTCTGAAAAAAAGTTACTATAGGAAATTTTAAAAAGTATTAAACTAATATTTGTGCATGAAAGCAGTCAAATTAAAAATCCTAATGTAAGGTACAGAAGACAAGAGAAAAGTACTGTAACCCCAAGAGCTGCTGACTGGAAATGGCAGTGTAAATGTACCACATAGCTGAGGTGGTCTGATCTGTTGTGTGGCATTTCAGAGGGAATACAACCTAACCACTTGTTAAAATTTAGAAAATAGCCTAATGATTCAGCAACAGTTGCAGCTGCAGCAAACATTTTCCATTGAAGGATGCATAGGCTATGTAGGATACTAACCTAAAAAAAAAAAGTCTGTGGATAAACATATTAAATAGATGGAGTCAGCTGAAACATAGCACTGAAAGCCTACAGTAATTAACCTAGCCTAAGGTACATCTGGAAAAGTCTACTTAGCAATGGAAAATAGCCTGACCTTCCCACTAACAGGCAACGTGTTACCTCAACTGCATTGTGTGCACAGACCACAGGAAAAAGAACAAGCAAGCAGAAAAATGAAGGAATGTACATGATAAAAACATGTGTCATATGTCCTACACCTCTGGTGTATCAAATGGCAGACACAGCCACAGAGAAAACCAATCGTAGGTGTCACAGCACCAAATATACCCATGGATTTCCAGTAATTCCTACTCGACTATAATATATACAGAGTAATAATAATAGCCAACACAATTTTTCCACTAAATTATTAAACTAATATTGGTGAAAACGGTTTTTTATTATCATGTACACATATATCTGTGGGTTCTTTTTTCCATTTTCAGTTTGCATTTTGTGGCACACTGTAGTCACACGTGCTGAATGAAATGTGCAATGTCTCCTCTGGCCCCAACAGTGCTGGTTTCACTTTCCACCTAGTCCCTTTGGTCTCCTCCTACACAGCTAGCTATCCAACTTCTCAAGCTGTACACTAATACAATTTTCACCTCCCATTTATGAACAACCCTTTGGAGTACATCTACAGCCTAAGAATGATTGTTATTATTTTTATATCTCATGAATGACAACACAGCCTCTGAAACAGGCCACAAAGCTCTTGAGGTAACATCCTGACCACAGCTGACATGAAGACTAGATATTCTGCAGAGGCATAATTAAGACAAGCCCAAGATGCATTCAAGATTCTAATAGTCACAACAAATTCAGTACGTTACATCAATTCTTTATGAATCTGGGCATTTCAAAGTGAATAGTAAAAATACATAAAAATAAATTTATTTTGAAAGAAATTTAATCCCGTCAGGAACGAAACCCTGTCTCAAGTTAAGAAAACCAGCATCTGAAATCTTAAGTGACAAGGACACAATTCAAAATCTTTCTCACGTTTCATATTCAAACCTTTATTTCCACTTCCTAAAGCCTCTCACCCATGGACTGATCACTCAGAAACAAGAAGACAGCAATCATAGCTGGGTGAAACCTTCCTCTGCCAAACCATCGCCTCCTGGGTAGCAGAGGTGTTCAACAATTGGAGGATCTGGGTGAAAGTGGCAGTTTCCTTCTTGGAACATTACAATTCCAACCTCATTACTTGTCACCACAGCAAACAAAATTTATATTCTCTTGAAGCTGAAGTCCTATTAAGTAGGAAGGTTAAGCTTCTTGTATTTCTGCTGTATTCATCCAAAACTAAGGGGAGAAATCTGATCTTCGTCTTGTTTACTAGACTGGTCAGACTTAGAGGCCCAGGAACTTGTGAGGTTTCCAGAATTGGTGCCTTTCCCTTCCAGGGTGACATGATTCCTCCTCTTCTCTTCCCTCCACAAGACTCCACTGACCCAGTCAGTCCTCAGGACAGATGTCACTGCAGAAGCCTTCCTCCTCCTCCCTCCTCCCAACAGGAGGAATAAAATACAAGGTGGAAAACATAGCTTATGCAATACAGAACAACAAACAAACACTTACAACAGTCTGGATAACTTTTGCCAGTAAACAGTTAACCTAAAGAAACCAAATTAAACTCCAGATACAGAAATCTTCTGAATTTGGAAGTGACTCACAAAAATACTAAATACAGTGGTACCTCGGTCTTCGACCGTACCGAAACTCGACAAAATCGGATTCCGACACGAAATGCCGAGAAAAGTTTGCGCCGGTTCCCGCACAAAAACCGGAATCCGACCCGACGCCCGACTCGATCCGACCCGTCGACGAAACATATGATGTTTGTAAACAAAAGTGTTTTGGTAACGCCGCCGCTAGTTGGCGTTGTTGGTGGCGTTCTTCCCACGCACATTTAAAAGCACTTAAAGCCCACTCACGCTGCCGCTGCTGTTTGAAAAAGAAGTGCAGGCTTGTACAGGTGAATTTTTTTGTCTCCTGCAAAATTCTACATTCTCTCGGAATCATGGGTCCCAAGCCAGCCACAGCTGATAAGCAGAAGAGGAAGACTGTGAGGACTACTATTGAACTGAAGAAGGAGGTAATTGAAAAGTATGAAAGGGGCATTCGTGTGACTGATTTAGCGTTGGAGTATAGGTTACCCAGGTCCACCATCAGCACATTTTTAAAGAACAAAGAAGCCATTAAGAGTGCTAGTGTTGCTAAGGGGGTTACGAGTTTGACGAAGCAGAGGCCCCCCGTAATAGAGGAAATTGAGAAACTGTTATTAGTTTGGGTCAATGAAAAACAGCTTGCGGGGGATAGTGTATCTGAGGCCATGATTTGTGCGAAGGCCAAAAGTTTGCACACTGACTTGATAAAAAGTACACCAGGTTCGAGTACCAATCATGAGTTTATGGCCAGTCGTGGATGGTTTGATAGGTTTAAGAAAAGAAGTGGCATCCACAGTGTTGTTAGGCATGGGGAGGCAGCGAGTGCTGATAAGAAAGCTGCAGAAAAGTACATGACTGAATTCCAGCAGTACGTGGATGAGAATGGTTTCGTATCAAACCAAGTGTTCAATTGTGATGAGACAGGCCTCTTTTGGAAGAAAATGCCAAAGAGGACCTATATTACAAAAGAGGAGAAGAAATTGCCTGGCCATAAACCCATGAAGGATAGATTAACTCTACTGTTGTGTGCAAACGCTAGTGGGGACCTTAAGATCAAGCCTCTGCTAGTGTATCACTCCGAAACCCCCAGAGTTTTTAAGAAACAAAGTTCTTAAAAATAAGCTGAATGTAATGTGGAAATCAAATGCTAAGGCCTGGGTAACTAGGCAAATCTTTCGAGAGTGGGTTTCTGAAGTGTGTGCCCCCACTATCAAGGAATACCTCGAAGAGAAAGGTTTGCCACTGAAAGCACTCCTCGTCATGGACAGTGCCCCTGCCCACCCCCCCGACTTGGAATATGAGCTGGCTGACGAGTTCAGCTGGCTTAAGGTCGAGTTTTCGCCACCCAGAACTACCTCACTACTCCAGCCCATGGACCAGCAGATCATTGCAAACTTCAAAAAGCTGTACACCAAGGCACTCTTCCAAAGGTGTTTTGAAGTCACCAATGAAACCAGCCTAACACTTACTGAATTTTGGAAGGAACATTTCCACATCCTCAGTTGTGTTAGGCTGATAAATAAAGCATGGGCCGAAGTTTCTAAGTGGACCCTTACAGCAGGCTGGAGAAACCTTTGGCCTGATGGGGCTCCTCTTAGGGACTTCGAGGGTTTTGATGCCCCAAGTCAGCTTGGAGATGACCCCGAAGCTGAACCCCTTCCTCTGCCTGACGCTGATGTTGAGGAAATTGTTTCTGTGGCCAAGTCCATGGGCTTGGAGGTGAGTTCTGATGATGTAGAGGAGCTGGTGGCAGAACACAACACGGAGCTGACAACAGAGGAACTCCAGGAACTTCACAAGGAGCAGCAGAAGGTTTTGGCTGAGGAGGTGTCTGAAGAGGAGGAGAGCAAGGAGGTGCCTACTACAGGCACTAAAGAAATCAAGGAGATGCTGATGCACTGGGAGAAATTCCAGGAATTCTTTGAGAAGCATCACCATGACAAGGCTGTAGTGAACCGGGCTATTGACTATGTTGACGACAACTTAGTCAATGTGTTCAGGAAACACCTGAAAAAACGTCAACAGCAGACGACCCTGTACAGGTTTTTTTCTAAAGAAGAAAACCAGCCCGGTCCCAGTGCCAAAAAACAGAGAAAAGAGGAATCTCCTGAAGAGCAGCAATCAGACTGTATGGAAGGAGATTCCCCTTCCAACCAGTGATGCTCTCTCCATACTTCCTCTCCACATCCATCTCCACAGATCCAGATCCTCATCAATGCCAAGGTATGGGCCCTACTGTCGTGGTTAAAAACTTTTATTAGTGTTTATAAATGACCTAGAGATACAGTACAGTGAATATTTATTCATGCAAGTTAAAGCAATGAAAGGTGCCATAAATACAGTACACATTGAGTTACTAACAGTACATTTCAATTTGTGTTTAATCCACAGGTTACTGTACAGTACTGCACTCCATTGAATGAATCTCCCAAAGCCGTTGAGTCTGGGCTGTTCATCTGAGCTGTTCATGAGTGTCAAGGTATGGGCCATGCCGTATTAGTTGTTAAAACCTTTTTAATGTTTATAAATGACCTAAAGATGCTTGTAAGATTAAGGCTTTTGTGTATTATTACAGCTCATAACAGGAAATGATGTTTCTACATGTTATTTTGTGTTTAATCCACAGATTACTGTGCAGTAATTGAGTGAAGTTCCTGGAGGAGTTCAGTTCTTGTGTGGGGGGGCAACTGTTCATATTCATCAACGTCAAGGTATGGATAAAGCTGTAGCCTACTGGTTGTGAAAAAGTTTTTAATTTGATTATAAGTGACCTGGAAATGCTTGTACAGTAAGATTAAGGATTCTTTTGTAGATTAGCCTATAGCTCAAACCATTTTTACATTTGATTTTGTGTTTATTCCACAGGTTTACTCTTCGTTGAATGAAAGTCCTGGAGGAGTTCAGTGCTTGTGTGAGGGGCAACTGTACATATTCATCAACGTCAAGGTATGGATAAAGCTGTAGCCTACTGGTTGTGAAAAAGTTTTTGTGATTATAAGTGACCTGGAAATGCTTGTGCATACAGTAAGATTAAGGGATTTTTTGTAAATTAGCCTACAGCTCAAACCATTTCTACATTTGATTTTGTGTTTATTCCACAGGTTTACACTTCGTTGCGTGCAAGTCCTGGAGAGGAGCAGCTGTGTAACATAGAGTGTACAGTACAGTAAATTTAAGTGTAGCAGTAGAACGTGTACAGTAAATAGTGTACAGTAATTTCAATTTAGGTGTAGCATTAGAACGTGTACATTTCAATTTAGGTGTAAGGTGTACAGTCCATAGTCAGTAGCAACGTACGTACAGTATTAAGTAGTGTTAAGTATACAGTAGTATTAAGTCTTATGTTTGTGCTAGTATTAAGGATTCCTTTTGTAGACTAGTTTTAGTAATCATTAAGTACATACAGTGCAATAATAAAATGAAAAATTAGTTAATTTCTGGTTTTCTTGTTTATCCCTTTAACATTGCATAGTAACGGGTACACGACGGCGGTAGGCCTCTTAAGGTTTACTTCCTCTCTCCCTCAAAACTCCATATTTTTACCAGTTTAATATTGCATAGTAACGGGTACACGGAGGTGGTAGGCCTCTTAAGATTTTGTGTTGTCTATGTTGGGTTACTGTACAGTAACTTCCTCTCTCCCTCAAAACTCCATTTTTTTACCCGTTTAATATTGCATAATATGTGTCGGGTACACGGAGGTGGTAGGCCTCTTTAAGATTTCTACTACGGTACATAGAGAAAAACAACGCATCGGAGGTTGTCCACTGCTGCCAGGTGTATGATGAAGCAAAACATTGCTGGCTGTCTACTGTACGTACAGTGCTGTACATTCAGACATTTGGATACACATACTGTACATATGTAACAATAATTGATGACAAAAATTTAGTACATACAGTATGGTATTACGTACATACACTAATTTGGAAACAAGTGTAACTGCAGCGTACATAGGCTACAGTCTCATGTTGGTTTTATTTTTTTTTTTTTAGACAGGCGCACGTTTGCATTTCTGTAGCGAATGCAATGTTTACATGTGCTGTTCCTTAGTGAATGCCTTAAGGTTCTCGGTAAAGAAGAGCTTAGCCTGAGGTTAACTCAGAGATTCTGCTTACATACAAGGAACAGTCTCATGCTCGATTTTTTTTTTTTTAGACAGAGGCACACTTGTGCATTTCTGTAGCGCATGCAATGTTTACGTGTGCTGTTCGTTAGTGAATGCCGTAAGGTTCTCGGTAAAGAAGAGCTTAGCCTGAGGTTAACTCAGAGATTCTGCTTACATACAAGGAACAGTCTCATGCTCGATTTTTTTTTTTTTAGACAGAGGCACACTTGTGCATTTCTGTAGCGCATGCAATGTTTACGTGTGCTGTTCGTTAGTGAATGCCGTAAGGTTCTCGGTAAAGAAGAGCTTAGCCTGAGGTTAACTCAGAGATTCTGCTTACATACAAGGAACAGTCTCATGCTCGATTTTTTTTTAGACAGAGGCGCACTTGTGCATTTCTGTAGCGAATGCAATGTTTACGTGTGCTGTCCGTTAGTGAATGCCGTAAGATTCTCTGTAAAGAAGGGGTTAGCCTAAGGTTAACTCGGGGATTCTGCTTACAAGGATATTTTATTGAAAAATACATGTTAGGGTATCATAACATTTATTGAAAGATGTTTTGCAGTGATTTTATACATTACAGTAGACTCTGAATGGAATTTACCATAAATTAATACAATCCTGAACGTACACAATGTTTATGTAATTACAGTAGTACCGCGATACGCCACCAGGACGGCGCCCTGGTTTGTTTACATTCGCGCTTGCCACAAGCTGCCGATGCCGACGTAACTTAAGACTTTTTCTTAATTTTTATAACAGACTCTACAGTACATTCGGCTTATTTTTAATATTATATTATTAATTTAATGTAATGACCAGGCTTGTTTTTCATTGTATTTATCATTAACAACAGTTTTTGTGCGTACCCGTTACAGTACAGTACTGTACATTCTGGAGTGCATATGGGCTGCCTAGCCTAGCCTGCAGCGCTCGGTCTACCACTGGTAGGCCAATTTTTTTGATACAGTATGCATTTAAAACTGTAAGAAGACTTTTAATAAGGTAAGTTATTTAACTCTGAACTTATTTAATTGTAATGTGTGTAGTGTTTTGTATAAAAAGACAAGGTTGGAGTAGTGACTGGTGGTCAGGAACGGATTAATCCATTTTCAGTTATTTCTTATGGTCGAAATTGATTCGGAATTCGACAAAATCGAATCTCGACATTCCTTCTAGAACGGATTAGCGTCGGAAACCAAGGTACCACTGTACTTGGGACAGAATGAAAAAGAAAATTGTTGCCAACCAACTGAGCAAAAGTTCAGCTTTGTAAAACAATCTCTTCCTATTTAGGGATATCCACATAACGGCAGCATTCAGAGACTACACTCCACAACACACCACAAACGTTGGTCATATCTGAGAGCATCAAACATCCAGCTAAATGCAGACTGCAGTCTTCAACTCAACTTCTGTTATTAAACAAAAAACTGAGGCTCTTCAATGCAAAAGCTTAGATGTAAAGAAGCAAGATTAAGGGAACATTACCACCGCAAGAGTTATTCCAACTTTATAAAAGCTTCACCAACTTCTTCAAGGATCAGCTTTGATATCACAGCTAATATCTGGTCATCCTCTGCAGATGAAGGCTTTTTGAAGAGAAATGAACATCATCAAGAAGACATTTGTGCAATAAGGAAAGTTCCACAAGTTACAAAGAGGAAGTTAAGTAAGCAAACAGCAAAGTCACGTGGTATATGCAGCACCACAGACAATCCATCAGTGATTGCAGTGTGGAGACAGACCAAGTGTCTATGTCCTTGACTCCTCTAAGTTCTCATATCAAATTATCAGGCCTATGTAGAGGGTTCACAACATTACTACCACTTGAAAAGAATGCCCATTTTATATGCTATGATACTTGACAGAGGCTAAAATTAACAATATTTACTGAGTCACCTTTAAATACTGATTCTCATCATCACAGTTTCCAAAGCCATGAGATTCAGTCCTACAACGACAGTGACAGGGAACTATCACAGAACAGCATCGCTTTCCTACCTCCTCCTTTGCAAGACTTTGTTCCTCTGTCCACTTCTCCAGACTTCAGATTCACACACACGGGATTATTCCTTTACTTCAGGGACCTTCAGGGCTTTTGGAGCTCATGATCTTCTGCAGTCTTCAATACATGATGACTGATACAATCTGTAAAAAAACTTTCTTTAGCATAACAAGTCTTTGTCATTACAAAACAGGTCTAAAGTGTTGGCTTTTAATATAGATATACTTTTCAATTACGAAAGAGCTTTTACTTCAGTGAGTGGCAGACATCTTTAGCACTACAGCTGAGGATGTCTATCATTCACGCAGACAACAGTTCCAGTTACTTTGGCAAGACTGACATTATACACTTCATGAGGACACGGGTGGCTTTCTTCAAAGCAAACCCAGCTTGACCATCTCTTGAGAGTCAGACTTATAATAAAATCTCCCAAAGGACTTCCACAGCACCTCTTTGCTTGACTGAGTACCTGCAGCAGTTTCATGGCCAAAGTCACACACTCAGATCCTCTTATCAGAACAGAGATCAAGGGCACCTCAGCTCAAGGGGTTGACAAGCAAAGCAAGAAGGTTGCAAGACACTTCAGAACCAACAACAAACCTCCTCCCTACAAATACACAGCCACTGAGGAAACTAAGGGGTTCTTCTACACACTGCTCCTTCGTGCCACTGAATAGTATTTTGTCCTGAACAGCTCCTGCAGAAGTGTCGAACTCCTCTACTCCCAGACTCTTTCTAAAGGACATAAACTTTGCCCTGGTAACAGACATCAGCCTCCGTCACCTCTGCCCATCTAGTTGCAACCCACAAAGCTTCCACAAATGACAGGCACTAACTGCTGGAGGAGCAAAGTCTGGAAACCGTAAATCACAGGGGTATGTAAAGTACCACTAACTCCTCCTTGAACAGAAGATCAAAATGCTATTGAGACTCCACCAGAAAACAAAATGGCCTCGACTATTACCTTGGTGCCTCTCTACAGCTTTCAAAGAGAACACAAGTCTCTGAATCCGGAGGAAGAAACAGAAAAGTTACATGAAATAATCTCTCTCTCTCCCTCTCCCTCTCTCTAAGTCAATGAATTTATCATCTTTTAAAGGGTTGAATCCCTTGAGAAAAAACACACACACAGGTTCCTACAACCGCTAAGAACGCAGCAACAACCCACAACACGACTAAACAAGCCCACAAAGAAGGAGCTTCAACTAGGGAATTAAGAAACACAGATTACCACAGAAACAATTCCCAAGGAGAAGAATCCTGGGAAAGATGGCCACAGTAGCTCTACTGTATAATTATCAACACATACTTCAACATATATTAACATTTGATAGAATCAAACGTCTTAATTCATAACAGCAAGGTGGGTTCTGGTGACAGAGCAATGGCTGCTCACTTGAGTTTCCTCTTTCAAAGAGATAAGTCACAGGGTGGACAAAGGACCTCTGGTTGCAATTGGTCATTCTGAGACAACATCTTTTTCTGGCCTGGAATCCAACATTAGGCTTTGACCCTGCAAGAAGAAGATTGTTATATACCAAATACAGAAAATAGACAAATACAGGAAGTGAAGAATGTCACAGTAGTCTCTGATAAACACCAAATAACCCATTCTACATGATCTACCAAAGGGTCTCCCAAGCCTGTCCCAAGCACGGATAAAAGAGGGGCACTGGACACACCATTACTGTGACTTGCTACAAATCCTCAGCAATCTGGTGCAGGGAGTGAACACAACAGAAGTACTTGTGAGGATACAAAAAGGTTCAGGCTCAACACTAGCCCTCCACAACAGCTACAGTGCTGTACTTTGCAGTGGAGGGTCCAAACACAATAAACATTACTGAAAGACTGCAGAAGAGGGTCTTGTAACTGGCTCAGGAGTGAAACAGCATAAAAAAGAAACATTGCACAAGAAGTTACAATTTCAGATTCATCTACGTAATGTTGTACTTCATGTGACCAGGACTGAATCTACAGTATGTCACAATCCTTTGGAATGAAGTTGAAAGGTAACAGGAGGCTGTTTTTAATCCTGGTAAATATTTCCCATTAATTTTCTGTCTAAAAAAAAGTGATAAAACAAAAACAGGCCATTCAATGGAACACACTTTGCCACCAGTTCTTGATCCAGACCACAATCAACCAAATACATACTTCAGTCCCT
>JANJGK010005269.1:0-48908 GCA_039081455.1 Macrobrachium rosenbergii
CCTCTCCATGACCCCCCCATGACCCCCCATTGGCCCCCCATGACCCCCCCTATGACCCCCCATGACCCCCCCCATGACCCCCCCATGACCCCCCCATGACCCCCCCATGACCCCCCATGACCCCCCATGACCCCCCCATGACCCCCCATGGCCCCCCCATGACCCCCCATGACCCTCCCATGACCCCCTAATGACCCCCCATGACCCGCCCATGACCCCCATGACCCCCCCAATGACCCCCCATGACCCCCAATGACCCCCCATGACCCCCAATGACCTCCCCATGACTCACCAAGACCCCCGTATGACCCCCCAATGACCCCCCAATGACCCCCCCTGACCCCCCATGACCCCCCGAAGACCCCCTATGACCCCCCCATGACCCCCCAATGACCCCCTCAATGACCCCCCATGACCCCCCATGACCCTCCCATGACCCCCCAATGACCCCCATGACCCCCTATGACCCCCCAATGACCCCCCCATGACCCCCATGACCTCTCCATGACCCCCCCATGACCCCCATAGCCCCGCATGACCCCCCTATGACCCCCCCATGACCCCCCCATGACCCACCATGACCCCCCATGACCCCCCATGACTCCCCATGGCCCCCCATGACCCTCCCATGACCCTTCCATGACCCTCCTAATGACCCCCCATGACCCGCCCATGACCCCCATGACCCCCCAATGACCCCCATGACCCCAATGACCCCCATGACCCCCAATGACCTCCCCATGACCCACCAAGACCCCGTATGACCCCCCAATGACCCCCCAATGACCCCCCCTGACCCCATGACCCCCCCAAGACCCCCCCTATGACCCCCCCATGACCCCCAATGACCCCCCCAATGACCCCCCATGACCCCCCATGACCCTCCCATGACCCCCCCAATGACCCCCATGTCCCCCCTATGACCCCCCATGACCCCCCCATGACCCCCCCATGACCCCCCATGACCCCCCCATGACCCCCCCATGACCCCCCATGACCCCCCAATGACCCCCCATGACCCCCCATGACCCCCCATGACCCTCCCATGACCCCCCTAATGACCCCCCATGACCCCCCATGACCCCCCAATGACCTCCCCATGACCCACCAAGACCCCCGTATGACCCCCCAATGACCCCCCCAATGACCCCCCCTGACCCCCCATGACCCACCCAAGACCCCCCTATGACCCCCCCATGACCCCCAATTACCCCCCCAATGACCCCCCATGACCCCCCTATGACCCCCCATGACCCCCCCATGACCCCCCCATGACCCCCCATGACCCCCCCATGACCCCCCCCATGACCCCCCATGACCCCCCAATGACCCCCCATGACCCCCCATGACCCCCCATGACCCTCCCATGACCCCCCCTAATGACCCCCCATGACCCCCCATGACCCCCCAATGACCTCCCCATGACCCACCAAGACCCCCGTATGACCCCCCAATGACCCCCCCAATGACCCCCCCCTGACCCCCCATGACCCACCCAAGACCCCCCTATGACCCCCCATGACCCCCAATTACCCCCCCAATGACCCCCCATGACCCCCCAATGACCCCCCCAATGACCCCCCATGACCCCCCATGACCCCTCATGACCCCCCCATGACCCCCCTAATGACCCCCCATGACCCCCATGACCCCCCATGACCCCCCCAATGACCCCCCATGACCCCCCATGACCCCCCATGACCCTCCCACGACCCCCCAATGACCCCCCATGACCCACCCATGACCCCCCATGACCCCCTAATGACCCCCCATGACCTCCCATGACCCCCCCATGACCCCCCAAGAACCCCCCGTGACCCCCCCATGACCCCCCCCAATGACCCCCATGACCCCCCCTGACCCCCCATGACCCCCCAAGACCCCCCTATGACCCCCCGTGACCCCCCAATGACCCCCCAAATGACCCCCCATGACCCCCCATGACCCTCCCATGACCCCCCCAATGACCCCCCATGACCCCCTGTGACCCCCCATGACCCCCCCCCTGACCCCCCATGACCCCCCATGACCCCACCAATGACCCCCCCAATGACCCCCCCCAATGACCCGCCATGACCCCCCATGACCCCCCATGACCCCCCCATGACCCCCCTAATGACCCCCCATGACCCCCCATGACCCCCCCATGACCCACCCATGACCCCCTCAATGACCCCCCATGACTCCCCAAGACCCCCCTATGACCCCCCCTGACCCCCCAATGACCCCCCCATGACCCCCCATGACCCTCCCATGACCCCCCAATGACCCCCCAATGACCCCCTATGGCCCCCCCATGACCCCCCCATGACCCCCCCATGACCCCCCCATGACCCCCCTATGACCCCCCCCCATGACCCCCCGTGACCCCCCCATGACCCCCCAATGACCCCCATGACCCCCCATGACCCACCAATGACCCCCCCAATGACCCCCCCTGGCCCCCCATGACCCCCCCAAGACCACCCTATGACCCCCCATGACCCCCCAATGACCCCCAAATGAACCCCCATGACCCCCCATGACCTTCCCATGACCCCCCAATGACCCCCCATGACCCCCTATGGCCCCCCATGACCCCCCCATGACCCCCCATGACCCTCCCACAACCCCCCCAATGACCCCCCATAACCCACCCATGACCCCCCCATGACCCCCCTAATGACCCCCCATGACCTCCCATGAACCCCATGACCCCCCATGACCCCCCCATGACCCCCCCATGACCCCCCCAATGACCCCCATGACCCCCCATGACCCCCCCGTGACCCCCCATGACCCCCCCAATGACCCCCATGACCCCCCCAATGACCCCCATGACCCCCCATGACCCCCAATGACCCCCCAAATGACCCCCCATGACCCCCCATGACCCTCCCATAACCCCCCCAATGACCCCCCATGACCCCCCTATGACCCCCCATGACCCCCCCTGACCCCCCATGACCCCCCATGACCCCCCAATGACCCCCCCAATGACCCCCCATGACCCCCCATGACCCCCCAATGACCCCCCATGACCCCCCTAATGACCCCCCATGACCCCCCATGACCCCCCCATGACCCACCCATGACCCCCTCAATGACCCCCCATGACTCCCCAAGACCCCCCTATGACCCCCAATGACCCCCCAATGACCCCCCCAATGACCCCCCATGACCCCCCATGACCCTCCCTTGACCCCCCAATGACCCCCCAATGACCCCCCATGGCCCTTCATGACCCCCCATGACCCCCCATGACCCCCAATGACCCCCCCATGACCCCCCTATGACCCCCCATGACCCCCCGTGACCCCCCATGACCCCCCCAATGACCCCCATGACCCCCCATGACCCACCAATGACCCCCCCAATGACCCCCCCTGGCCCCCCATGACCCCCCCCAAGACCCCCCTATGACCCCCCCATGACCCCCCTATGACCCCCCAAATGACCCCCCATGACCCCCCATGACCTTCCCATGACCCCCCCAATGACCCCCCATGACCCCCCTATGACCCCCCATGACCCCCCATGACCCCCCATGACCCCCCAAGACCCCCCTATGACCCCCCAATGACCCCCCAATGACCCCCCATGACCCCTCATGACCCCCCATGACCCCCCATGACCCCCCTAATGATCCCCCATGAAGCCCCATGACCCCCCCATGACCCACCCATGACCCCCCCAATGACCCCCCATGACTCCCCAAGACCCCCCCTATGACCCCCTATGACCCCTCAATGACCCCCCCAATGACCCCCCATGACCCCCCATGACCCTCCCATGACCCCCCAATGACCCCCCAATGACCCCCCATGACCCCCCCATGACCCCCCATGACCCCCCCATGACCCCCCTATGACCCCCCATGACCCCCCCATGACCCCCCCATGACCCCCCATGACCCCCCTATGACCCCCCCATGACCCCCCAAGACCCCCTTATGACCCCCCATGACCCCCCCAGGACCCCCCCATGACCCCCCAATGACCTCCCCATGACCCCTCAAGACCTCCCTATGACCCCCCCATGACCCCCCCATGACCCCCCATGACCCCCCAATGACCTCCCCATGAATCCCCCATGACCCCCTATGACCCCCAATGACCCCCCCATGACCCCATGACCTCTCCATGACCCCCCATGACCCCCCATGGCCCCCCATGACCCCCCTATGACCCCCCATGACCCCCCCATGACCCCCCCATGACCCCCCATGACCCCCCATGACCCCCCCATGACCCCCCCATGACCCCCCATGGCCCCCCCATGACCTCCCATGACCCTCCCATGACCCCCCTAATGACCCCCCATGACCCGCCCATGACCCCCATGACCCCCCATGACCCCCCCAAGACCCCCTATGACCCCCCCATGACCCCCCAATGACCACCCAATGACCCCCCATGACCCCCCATGACCCTCCCATGACAACCCCATGACCCCCCCAATGACCCCCCATGACCCCCCTATGACCCCCCATGACCCCCCCATGACCCCCCATGACCCCCCATGACCCCCTATGACCCCCCAATGACCCCCCAATGACCCCCCTAACCCCCCCTGACCACCCCAATACCCCCCTATGACCCCCCATGACCCCCAATTACCCCCCCAATGACCCCCCATGACCCCCCAATGACCCCCCATGACCCCCCATGACCCCCCATGACCCCTCATGACCCCCCCATGACCCCCCTAATGACCCCCCATGACCCCCCATGACCCCCCATGACCCCCCCAATGACCCCCCCATGACCCCCCATGACCCCCCATGACCCTCCCATGACCCCCCAATGACCCCCCCATGACCCACCCATGACCCCCCCATGACCCCCCTAATGACCCCCCATGACCTCCCATGACCCCCCCATGACCCCCCATGACCCCCCATGACCCCCCCATGACCCCCCCATGACCCCCCAATGACCCCCATGACCCCCCATGACCCCCCAATGACCACCCCAATGACCCCCCTGACCCCCCAAGACCCCCCTATGACCCCCCATGACCCCCCAATGACCCCCCAAATGACCCCCGATGACCCCCATGACCCTCCCATGACCCCCCCAATGACCCCCCAATGACCCCCCATGACCCCCCATGACCCCCCCTGACCCCCATGAACCCCCATGACCCCCCCTATGACCCCCCAATGACCCCCCAATGACCCCCATGACCCCCCATGACCCCCCATGACCCCCCCATGACCCCCCTAATGACCCCCCATGACCCCCATGACCCCCCCATGACCCACCAATGACCCCCCAATGACCCCCCCAATGACCCCCCATGACTCCCCAAGACCCCCCTATGACCCCCCAATGACCCCCAATGACCCCCCATGACCCCCCATGACCCTCCCATGACCCCCCAATGACCCCCAATGACCCTCCATGGCTCCCATGACCCCCCCATGACCCCCCATGACCCCCCATGACCCCCCATGACCCCCCCCATGACCCCCCTAATGACCCCCCATGACCCCCATGACCCCCCCATGACCCACCAATGACCCCCCAATGACCCCCCCAATGACCCCCCATGACTCCCCAAGACCCCCCTATGACCCCCCAATGACCCCCAATGACCCCCCATGACCCCCCATGACCCTCCCATGACCCCCCAATGACCCCCAATGACCCTCCATGGCTCCCATGACCCCCCCATGACCCCCCATGACCCCCCATGACCCCCCATGACCCCCTATGAACCCCCATGACCCCCCCATGACCCCCCATGACCCCCCGTGACCCCCCAATGACCCGCATGACCCCCCATGACCCCCCATGACCCTCCCACGACCCCCCCAATGACCCCCCATGACCCACCCATGACCCCCCCATGACCCCCCTAATGACCCCCCATGACCTCCCATGACCCCCCATGACCCCCCATGACCCCCCCGTGACCCCCCCATGACCCCCCCAATGACCCCCATGACCCCCATGACCCCCCAATGACCACCCCAATGACCCCCCCTGACCCCCATGACCCCCCAAGACCCCCCTATGACCCCCCATGACCCCCCCATGACCCCCCCAATGACCCCCCATGACCCCCCATGACCCTCCCACGACCCCCCAATGACCCCCCCTGACCCACCCATGACCCTCCCATGACCCCCCTAATGACCCCCATGACCTCCCATGACCCCCCCATGACCCCCCATGACCCCCCCATGACCCCCCCATGACCCCCCAATGACCCCCATGACCTCCCATGACCCCCCAATGACCACCCCAATGACCCCCCCTGACCCCCCATGACCCCCCCAAGACCCCCCTATGACCCCCCCATGACCCCCAATGACCCCCCAAATGACCCCCCATGACCCCCATGACCCTCCCATGACCCCCCCAATGACCCCCCATGACCCCCCTATGACCCCCCATGACCCCCCCTGACCCCCCATGACCCCCCATGACCCCCCAATGACCCCCCCAATGACCCCCCATGACCCCCCAATGACCCCCCCATGACCCCCCTAATGACCCCCCATGACCCCCATGACCCCCCCATGACCCACCCATGACCCCCTCAATGACCCCCCATGACTCCCCAAGACCCCCCTATGACCCCCAATGACCCCCCAATGACCCCCCCAATGACCCCCCATGACCCCCCATGACCCTCCCATGACCCCCCAATGACCCCCCAATGACCCCCCATGGCCCCTCATGACCCCCCCATGACCCCCCTATGACCCCCAATGACCCCCCATGACCCCCCTATGACCCCCCATGACCCCCCGTGACCCCCCCATGACCCCCCAATGACCCCCATGACCCCCCATGACCCCCCATGACCCCCTATGACCCCCCAATGACCCCCCTATGACCCCCCATGACCCCCCAATGACCCCCAAATGACCCTCCATGACCCCCATGACCTTCCCATGACCCCCCCAATGACCCCCCATGACCCCCCTATGACCCCCCATGACCCCCCCATGACCCCCCATGACCCCCCATGACCCCCCATGACCCCCTATGACCCCCCAATGACCCCCCCAATGCCCCTCATGACCCCCCATGACCCCCCATGACCCCCCCATGACCCCCTAATGATCCCCCATGACCCCCCATGACCCCCCCATGACCCACCCATGACCCCCCCAATGACCCCCCATGACTCCCCAAGACCCCCCTATGACCCCCTATGACCCCCCAATGACCCCCAATGACCCCCCATGACCCCCCATGACCCTCCCATGACCCCCCAATGACCCCCCAATGACCCCCCATGACCCCCCCATGACCCCCCATGACCCCCCCATGACCCCCCTATGACCCCCCATGACCCCCCCATGACCCCCCCATGACCCCCCCATGACCCCCCATGACCCCCCTATGACCCCCCCATGACCCCCCAAGACCCCCCTATGACCCCCCATGACCCCCCCAGGACCCCCCCATGACCCCCCAATGACCTCCCCATGACCCCTCAAGACCCCCCTATGACCCCCCCATGACCCCCCCATGACCCCCCATGACCCCCCAATGACCTCCCCATGACTCCCCCATGACCCCCTATGACCCCCAATGACGCCCCCATGACCCCATGACCTCTCCATGACCCCCCATGACCCCCCATGGCCCCCAATGACCCCCCTATGACCCCCCATGACCCCCCCATGACCCCCCATGACCCCCCCATGACCCCCCCATGACCCCCCATGACCCCCCATGACCCCCCCATGACCCCCCCATGACCCCCCATGGCCCCCAATGACCTCCCATGACCCTCCCATGACCCCCCTAATGACCCCCCATGACCCGCCCATGACCCCCATGACCCCCCATGACCCCCCTATGACCCCCATGACCCCGCCATGACCCCCCATGACCCCCCATGACCCCCCAATGACCCCCATGACCCCCCATGACCCCCTAATGACCCCCCCAATGACGCCCCCTGACCCCCCATGACCCCCCAAGACCCCCCTATGACCCCCCATGACCCCCAATGACCCCCCAAATGACCCCCCATGACCCCCCATGACCCTCCCATGACCCCCCCAATGACCCCCCATGACCCCCCTATGACCCCCCATGACCCCCCCATGACCCCCCATGACCCCCCATGACCCCCCCATGACCCCCCTAATGACCCCCCCATGACCCCCCATGACCCCCCATGACCCACCCATGACCCCCCAATGACCCCCCATGACTCCCAAGACCCCCCTGTGACCCCCCATGACCCCCCAATGACCCCCCCAATGACCCCCCATGACCCCCCATGACCCTCCCATGACCCCCCAATGACCCCCAATGACCCTCCACGGCCCCCATGACCCCCCATGACCCCCCCATGACCCCCCATGACCCCCCATCACCCCCCTATGACCCCCATGACTGCCCATGACCCCCATGACCCCCTGTGACCCCCCATGACCCCCCCAATGACCCCCATGACCCCCCATGACCCCCCAATGACCCCCCCAATGACCCCCCTGACCCCCCATGACCCCCCATGACCCCCCCATGACCCCCCTAATGACCCCCCATGACCCCCCATGACCCCCCCATGACCCACCCATGACCCCCTCAATGACCCCCCATGACTCCCCAAGACCCCCCTATTGACCCCCCCTGACCCCCCAATGACCCCCCCATGACCCCCATGACCCTCCCATGACCCCCCAATGACCCCCCATGACCCCCCATGACCCCCCAATGACCACCCCAATGACCCCCCCCTGACCCCCCATGACCCCCCCAAGACCCCCCTATGACCCCCCGTGACCCCCCAATGACCCCCCAAATGACCCCCCATGACCCCCCATGACCCTCCCATGACCCCCCCAATGACCCCCCATGACCCCCTGTGACCCCCCATGACCCCCCTCCTGACCCCCCATGACCCCCCATGACCCACCAATGACCCCCCAATGACCCCCCCAATGACCCGCCATGACCCCCCATGACCCCCCATGACCCCCCATGACCCACCAATGACCCCCCCAATGACCCCCCCTGGCCCCCCATGACCCCCCCAAGACCACCCTATGACCCCCCCATGACCCCCCAATGACCCCCAAATGACCCCCCATGACCCCCCATGACCTTCCCATGACCCCCCAATGACCCCCCATGACCCCCCTATGGCCCCCCATGACCCCCCCATGACCCCCCATGACCCTCCCACAACCCCCCCAATGACCCCCCATAACCCACCCATGACCCCCCCATGACCCCCCTAATGACCCCCCATGACCTCCCATGACCCCCCATGACCCCCCATGACCCCCCCATGACCCCCCATGACCCCCCCAATGACCCCCATGACCCCCCATGACCCCCCCGTGACCCCCCATGACCCCCCCAATGACCCCCATGACCCCCCATGACCCCCAATGACCCCCCAAATGACCCCCAATGACCCCCCATGACCCTCCCATAACCCCCCCAATGACCCCCCATGACCCCCCTATGACCCCCCATGACCCCCCCCTGACCCCCCATGACCCCCCATGACCCCCCAATGACCCCCCAATGACCCCCCATGACCCCCCATGACCCCCCAATGACCCCCCATGACCCCCCTAATGACCCCCATGACCCCCCATGACCCCCCCATGACCCACCCATGACCCCCTGAATGACCCCCCATGACTCCCCAAGACCCCCCTATGACCCCCAATGACCCCCCAATGACCCCCCCAATGACCCCCCATGACCCCCCATGACCCTCCCTTGACCCCCCAATGACCCCCCAATGACCCCCCATGGCCCCTCATGACCCCCCATGACCCCCCCATGACCACCAATGACCCCCCCCATGACCCCCCTATGACCCCCCATGACCCCCCGTGACCCCCCATGACCCCCCAATGACCCCCATGACCCCCCATGACCCACCAATGACCCCCCCAATGACCCCCCCTGGCCCCCCATGACCCCCCCCAAGACCCCCCTATGACCCCCCCATGACCCCCCTATGACCCCCCAAATGACCCCCCATGACCCCCCATGACCTTCCATGACCCCCCCAATGACCCCCCATGACCCCCCGTGACCTCCCATGATCCCCCGTGACCCCCCCATGACCTCCCATGATCCCCCGTGACCCCCCCCATGACCCCCCAATGACCCCCATGACCCCCCATGACCCCCCAATGACCACCCCAATGACCCCCCCTGACCCCCCATGACCCCCAAGACCCCCCTATGACCCCCCATGACCCCCAATGACCCCCCAAATGACCCCCCATGACCCCCCATGACCCTCCCATGACCCCCCCAATGACCCCCCATGACCCCCCTATGACCCCCCATGACCCCCCCCCTGACCCCCCATGACCCCCCATGACCCACCAATGACCCCCCAATGAACCGCCATGACCCCCCATGACCCCCCATGACCCCCCCATGACCCCCCTAATGACCCCCCATGACCCCCCCATGACCCTCCCATGACCCCCTCAATGACCCCCCATGACTCCCCAAGACCCCCCTATGACCCCCCCTGACCCCCCAATGACCCCCCCAATGACCCCCCATGACCCCCCAATGACCCCCCAATGACCCCCCAATGACCCCCTATGGCCCCCCATGACCCCCCCATGACACCCCCATGACCCCCCCATGACCCCCCCATGACCCCCCTATGACCCCCCATGACCCCCATGACCCCCCGTGACCCCCCCATGACCCCCCCAATGACCCCCATGACCCCCCATGACCCACCAATGACCCCCCAATGACCCCCACTGGCCCCCCATGACCCCCCCAAGACCACCCTATGACCCCCCCATGACCCCCCAATGACCCCCCAAATGACCCCCCATGACCCCCCATGACCTTCCCATGACCCCCAATGACCCCCCATGACCCCCCTATGGCCCCCCATGACCCCCCCATGACCCCCCATGACCCTCCCACAACCCCCCCAATGACCCCCCATAACCCACCCATGACCCCCCCATGACCCCCCTAATGACCCCCCATGACCTCCCATGACCCCCCATGACCCCCCATGACCCCCCCATGACCCCCCCATGACCCCCCCAATGACCCCATGACCCCCCCATGACCCCCCAATGACCACCCCAATGACCCCCCCTGACCCCCCATGACCCCCCCAAGACCCCCCTATGACCCCCCTGTGACCCCCCAATGACCCCCCCAATAACCCCCCATGACCCCCCATGACCCCCCTATGACCCACCCATGACCCCCCTAATGACCCCCCATGACCCCCAATGACCTCCCCATGACCCCCCGAAGACCCCCTATGACCCCCCATGACCCCCCAATGACCCCCCATGACCCCCAATGACCTCCCCATGACCCACCAAGACCCCGTATGACCCCCCAATGACCCCCCAATGACCCCCCCTGACCCCCATGACCCCCCCTAAGACCCCCCTATGACCCCCCCATGACCCCCAATGACCCCCCCAATGACCCCCCATGACCCCCCATGACCCTCCCATGACCCCCCCAATGACCCCCATGACCCCCCTATGACCCCCCATGACCCCCCCATGACCCCCCCATGACCCCCCATGACCCCCCATGACCCCCCCATGACCCCCCATGACCCCCCAATGACCCCCCATGACCCCCCATGACCCCCCCATGACCCTCCCATGACCCCCCTAATGACCCCCCATGACCCCCCATGACCCCCCAATGACCTCCCCATGACCCACCAAGACCCCCGTATGACCCCCCAATGACCCCCCCAATGACCCCCCCTGACCCCCCATGACCCACCCAAGACCCCCCTATGACCCCCCCATGACCCCCAATTACCCCCCCAATGACCCCCCATGACCCCCCTATGACCCCCCATGACCCCCCCATGACCCCCCCATGACCCCCCATGACCCCCCCATGACCCCCCCATGACCCCCCATGACCCCCCAATGACCCCCCATGACCCCCATGACCCCCCATGACCCTCCCATGACCCCCCTAATGACCCCCCATGACCCCCCATGACCCCCCAATGACCTCCCCATGACCCACCAAGACCCCCGTATGACCCCCCAATGACCCCCCCAATGACCACCCCCTGACCCCCCATGACCCACCCAAGACCCCCCTATGACCCCCCCATGACCCCCAATTACCCCCCCAATGACCCCCCATGACCCCCCAATGACCCCCCCAATGACCCCCCATGACCCCCCATGACCCCTCATGACCCCCCCATGACCCCCCTAATGACCCCCCATGACCCCCCATGACCCCCCCATGACCCCCCCAATGACCCCCCATGACCCCCCATGACCCCCCATGACCCTCCCACGACCCCCCAATGACCCCCCATGACCCACCCATGACCCCCCATGACCCCCCTAATGACCCCCCATGACCTCCCATGACCCCCCATGACCCCCCAAGAACCCCCCCTGACCCCCCCATGACCCCCCCCAATGACCCCCATGACACCCCATGACCCCCCAATGACCACCCCAATGACCCCCCTGACCCCCCATGACCCCCCCAAGACCCCCCTATGACCCCCCCATGACCCCCCCATGACCCCCCCAATGACCCCCCATGACCCCCATGACCCCCCATGACCCTCCCACGACCCCCCAATGACCCCCCATGACCCACCCATGACCCCCCATGACCCCCCTAATGACCCCCCATGACCTCCCATGACCCCCCCATGACCCCCCATGACCCCCCCGTGACCCCCCCATGACCCCCCAATGACCCCCATGACCCCCCATGACCCCCCAATGACCACCCCAATGACCCCCCTGACCCCCCATGACCCCCCAAGACCCCCCTATGACCCCCCATGACCCCCCAATGACCCCCCAAATGACCCCCATGACCCCCCATGACCCTCCCATGACCCCCCCAATGACCCCCCATGACCCACCTATGACCCCCCATGACCCCCCCCCTGACCCCCATGACCCCCCATGACCCACCAATGACCCCCCCAATGACCCGCCATGACCCCCCATGACCCCCCATGACCCCCCCATGACCCCCCTAATGACCCCCCATGACCCCCCATGACCCCCCCATGACCCACCCATGACCCCCTCAATGACCCCCCATGACTCCCCAAGACCCCCCTATGACCCCCCCTGACCCCCCAATGACCCCCCAATGACCCCCCATGACCCCCCATGACCCTCCCATGACCCCCCAATGACCCCCTATGGCCCCCCATGACCCCCCCATGACCCCCCCATGACCCCCCATGACCCCCCCATGACCCCCCGTGACCCCCCCATGACCCCCCCAATGACCCCCATGACCCCCCATGACCCACCAATGACCCCCCCAATGACCCCCCCTGGCCCCCCATGACCCCCCCAAGACCACCCTATGACCCCCCAATGACCCCCCAATGACCCCCCAAATGACCCCCCATGACCCCCCATGACCTTCCCATGACCCCCCAATGACCCCCCATGACCCCCCTATGGCCCCCCATGACCCCCCATGACCCCCCATGACCCTCCCACGACCCCCCCAATGACTCCCCATGACCCACCCATGACCCCCCCATGACCCCCCTAATGACCCCCATGACCTCCCATGAACCCCCCATGACCCCCCATGACCCCCCCATGACCCCCCATGACCCCCCAATGACCCCCATGACCCCCCAAGACCCCCCAATGACCACCCCAATGACCCCCCCTGACCCCCCATGACCCCCCAAATGACCCCTATGACCCCCATGACCTTCCCATGACCCCCCCAATGACCCCCATGACCCCCCTATGACCCCCATGACCCCCCCATGACCCCCCATGACCCCCCATGACCCCCCATGACCCCCCTATGACCCCCCAATGACCCCCCCAATGACCCCCCATGACCCCCCATGACCCCCCCATGACCCCCCTAATGACCCCCCATGACCCCCCCAGGACCACCCCATGACCCCCCAATGACCTCCCCATGACCCCTCAAGACCCCCCTATGACCCCCCATGACCCCCCATGACCCCCCATGACCCCCCATGACCCTCCCATGACCCCCCAATGACCCCCCAATGACCCCCCATGGCCCCCCGTGACCCCCCAAGACCACCCTATGACCCCCCCATGACCCCCCAATGACCCCCCAAATGACCCCCCATGACCCCCCCATGACCCCTCCATGACCCCCAAGACCCCCCATGACCCCCCAAATGACCCCCCATGACCCCCCATGACCTTCCCATGACCCCCCTATGACCCCCCATGACCCCCCTATGACCCCCCCATGACCCCCCATGACCCCCATGACCCCCCATGACCCCACTATGACCCCAATGACCCCCCCAATGACCCCCCATGACCCCCCCATGACCCCCCTAATGATCCCCCATGACCCCCCATGACCCCCCATGACCCACCCATGACCCCCCTAATGATCCCCCATGACCCCCCATGACCCCCCATGACCCACCCATGACCCCCCCAATGACCCCCCATGACTCCCCAAGACCCCCCTATGACCCCCATGACCCCCCAATGACCCCCCCAATGACCCCCCATGACCCCCCATGACCTCCCATGACCCCCCCATGACCTCCCATGATCCCCCGTGACCCCCCCATGACCCCCCAATGACCCCCATGACCCCCCATGACCCCCCCAATGACCACCCCAATGACCCCCCCTGACCCCCCATGACCCCCAAGACCCCCCTACGACCCCCCATGACCCCCCAATGACCCCCCAAATGACCCCCCATGACCCCCCATGACCCTCCCATGACCCCCCCAATGACCCCCCATGACCCCCCTATGACCCCCCATGACCCCCCCCTGACCCCCCATGACCCCCCATGACCCACCAATGACCCCCCCAATGAACCGCCATGACCCCCCATGACCCCCCATGACCCCCCCATGACCCCCCTAATGACCCCCCATGACCCCCCCATGACCCTCCCATGACCCCCTCAATGACCCCCCATGACTCCCCAAGACCCCCCTATGACCCCCCCTGACCCCCCAATGACCCCCCCAATGACCCCCCATGACCCCCCAATGACCCCCCAATGACCCCCCAATGACCCCCTATGGCCCCCCATGACCCCCCCATGACACCCCCATGACCCCCCCATGACCCCCCCATGACCCCCCTATGACCCCCCATGACCCCCCATGACCCCCCGTGACCCCCCCATGACCCCCCCAATGACCCCCATGACCCCCCATGACCCACCAATGACCCCCCAATGACCCCCACTGGCCCCCCATGACCCCCCCAAGACCACCCTATGACCCCCCCATGACCCCCCAATGACCCCCCAAATGACCCCCCATGACCCCCCATGACCTTCCCATGACCCCCAATGACCCCCCATGACCCCCCTATGGCCCCCCACAACCCCCCAATGACCCCCCATAACCCACCCATGACCCCCCCATGACCCCCCTAATGACCCCCCATGACCTCCCATGACCCCCCATGACCCCCCATGACCCCCCCATGACCCCCCCATGACCCCCCCAATGACCCCATGACCCCCCCATGACCCCCCAATGACCACCCCAATGACCCCCCCTGACCCCCCATGACCCCCCAAGACCCCCCTATGACCCCCCTGTGACCCCCCAATGACCCCCCCAATAACCCCCCATGACCCCCCATGACCCCCCTATGACCCACCCATGACCCCCCTAATGACCCCCCATGACCCCCCATGACCCCCCCATGACCCACCCATGACCCCCCCAATGACCCCCCATGACTCCCCAAGACCCCCCTATGACCCCCATGACCCCCAATGACCCCCCCAATGACCCCCCATGACCCCCATGACCCTCCCATGACCCCCCAATGACCCCCCAATGACCCCCCATGACCCCCCCATGACCCCCCATGACCCCCCATGACCCCCCTATGACCCCCCATGACCCCCCATGACCCCCCATGACCACCCCATGACCCCCCATGACCCCCTATGACCCCCCATGAAACCCAAGACCCCCCTATGACCCCCATGACCCCCCCATGACCCCCCATGACCCCCCCATGACCCCCCAATGACCTCCCCATGACCCCTCAAGACCCCCCTATGACCCCCCCATGACCCCCCCATGACCCCCCATGACCCCCCCATGACCTCCCCATGACTCCCCCATGACCCCCTATGACCCCCCAATGACCCCCCATGACCCCCATGACCTCTCCATGACCCCCCCATGACCCCCCATGGCCCCCCATGACCCCCCTATGACCCCCCATGACCCCCCCATGACCCCCCCATGACCCCCCCATGACCCCCCCATGACCCCCCATGACCCCCCATGACCCCCCCATGACCCCCCATGGCCCCCCCATGACCCCCCATGACCCTCCCATGACCCCCTAATGACCCCCCATGACCCGCCCATGACCCCCATGACCCCCCCAATGACCCCCCATGACCCCCAATGACCCCCCATGACCCCCAATGACCTCCCCATGACTCACCAAGACCCCCGTATGACCCCCCAATGACCCCCCAATGACCCCCCCTGACCCCCCATGACCCCCCGAAGACCCCCTATGACCCCCCATGACCCCCCAATGACCCCCTCAATGACCCCCCATGACCCCCCATGACCCTCCCATGACCCCCCCAATGACCCCCATGACCCCCTATGACCCCCCAATGACCCCCCCATGACCCCCATGACCTCTCCATGACCCCCCCATGACCCCCATAGCCCCGCATGACCCCCCTATGACCCCCCCATGACCCCCCCATGACCCACCCATGACCCCCCATGACCCCCCATGACTCCCCATGGCCCCCCATGACCCTCCCATGACCCTTCCATGACCCTCCTAATGACCCCCCATGACCCGCCCATGACCCCCATGACCCCCCAATGACCCCCCATGACCCCAATGACCCCCCATGACCCCCAATGACCTCCCCATGACCCACCAAGACCCCGTATGACCCCCCAATGACCCCCCAATGACCCCCCCTGACCCCATGACCCCCCCAAGACCCCCCTATGACCCCCCCATGACCCCCAATGACCCCCCCAATGACCCCCCATGACCCCCCATGACCCTCCCATGACCCCCCCAATGACCCCCATGTCCCCCCTATGACCCCCCATGACCCCCCCATGACCCCCCCATGACCCCCCATGACCCCCCCATGACCCCCCCATGACCCCCCATGACCCCCCAATGACCTCCCCATGACCCACCAAGACCCCCGTATGACCCCCCAATGACCCCCCCAATGACCCCCCCTGACCCCCCATGACCCACCCAAGACCCCCCTATGACCCCCCCATGACCCCCAATTACCCCCCCAATGACCCCCCATGACCCCCCTATGACCCCCCATGACCCCCCCATGACCCCCCCATGACCCCCCATGACCCCCCCATGACCCCCCCATGACCCCCCATGACCCCCCAATGACCCCCCATGACCCCCCATGACCCCCCATGACCCTCCCATGACCCCCCTAATGACCCCCCATGACCCCCCCATGACCCCCCAATGACCTCCCCATGACCCACCAAGACCCCCGTATGACCCCCCAATGACCCCCCCAATGACCCCCCCCTGACCCCCCATGACCCACCCAAGACCCCCCTATGACCCCCCATGACCCCCAATTACCCCCCCAATGACCCCCCATGACCCCCCAATGACCCCCCCAATGACCCCCCATGACCCCCCATGACCCCTCATGACCCCCCCATGACCCCCCTAATGACCCCCCATGACCCCCCATGACCCCCCCATGACCCCCCCAATGACCCCCCATGACCCCCCATGACCCCCCATGACCCTCCCACGACCCCCCAATGACCCCCCATGACCCACCCATGACCCCCCATGACCCCCTAATGACCCCCCATGACCTCCCATGACCCCCCCATGACCCCCCAAGAACCCCCCGTGACCCCCCCATGACCCCCCCCAATGACCCCCATGACCCCCCATGACCCCCCAATGACCACCCCAATGACCCCCCTGACCCCCCATGACCCCCCCAAGACCCCCCTATGACCCCCCCATGACCCCCCCATGACCCCCCCAATGACCCCCCATGACCCCCCATGACCCCCCATGACCCTCCCACGACCCCCCAATGACCCCCCATGACCCACCCATGACCCCCCATGACCCCCCTAATGACCCCCCATGACCTCCCATGACCCCCCCATGACCCCCCATGACCCCCCCGTGACCCCCCCATGACCCCCCAATGACCCCCATGACCCCCCATGACCCCCCAATGACCACCCCAATGACCCCCTGACCCCCCATGACCCCCCAAGACCCCCCTATGACCCCCCATGACCCCCCAATGACCCCCCAAATGACCCCCCATGACCCCCCATGACCCTCCCATGACCCCCCCAATGACCCCCCATGACCCCCCTATGACCCCCCATGACCCCCCCCCTGACCCCCCATGACCCCCCATGACCCACCAATGACCCCCCCAATGACCCGCCATGACCCCCCATGACCCCCCATGACCCCCCCATGACCCCCCTAATGACCCCCCATTACCCCCCATGACCCCCCCATGACCCACCCATGACCCCCTCAATGACCCCCCATGACTCCCCAAGACCCCCCTATGACCCCCCCTGACCCCCCAATGACCCCCCAATGACCCCCCATGACCCCCCATGACCCTCCCATGACCCCCCAATGACCCCCTATGGCCCCCCATGACCCCCCCATGACCCCCCCATGACCCCCCATGACCCCCCCATGACCCCCCGTGACCCCCCCATGACCCCCCAATGACCCCCATGACCCCCCATGACCCACCAATGACCCCCCCAATGACCCCCCCTGGCCCCCCATGACCCCCCAAGACCACCCTATGACCCCCCATGACCCCCCAATGACCCCCCAAATGACCCCCCATGACCCCCCATGACCTTCCCATGACCCCCCAATGACCCCCCATGACCCCCCTATGGCCCCCCATGACCCCCCATGACCCCCCATGACCCTCCCACGACCCCCCCAATGACTCCCCATGACCCACCCATGACCCCCCCATGACCCCCCTAATGACCCCCATGACCTCCCATGAACCCCCCATGACCCCCCATGACCCCCCCATGACCCCCCATGACCCCCCAATGACCCCCATGACCCCCCAAGACCCCCCAATGACCACCCCAATGACCCCCCCTGACCCCCCATGACCCCCCAAATGACCCCCCATGACCCCCCATGACCTTCCCATGACCCCCCCAATGACCCCCATGACCCCCCTATGACCCCCCATGACCCCCCCATGACCCCCCATGACCCCCCATGACCCCCATGACCCCCCTATGACCCCCCAATGACCCCCCCAATGACCCCCCATGACCCCCCATGACCCCCCATGACCCCCCCATGACCCCCCTAATGATCCCCCATGACCCCCCATGACCCCCCCATGACCCACCCATGACCCCCCAATGACCCCCCATGACTCCCCAAGACCCCCCTATGACCCCCCATGACCCCCCAATGACCCCCCCAATGACCCCCCATGACCCCCCATGACCCTCCCATGACCCCCCAATGACCCCCCAATGACCCCCCATGACCCCCCCATGACCCCCCATGACCCCCCATGACCCCCCTATGACCCCCCATGACCCCCCCATGACCCCCCATGACCCCCCCATAACCCCCCATGACCCCCCTATGACCCCCCCATGACCCCCCAAGACCCCCCTATGACCCCCCATGACCCCCCCAGGACCACCCCATGACCCCCCAATGACCTCCCCATGACCCCTCAAGACCCCCCTATGACCCCCCATGACCCCCCATGACCCCCCATGACCCCCCATGACCCCCCAATGACCTCCCAATGACTCCCCCATGACCCCCTATGACCCCCCAATGACCCCCCATGACCCCCATGACCTCTCCATGACCCCCCCATGACCCCCCATGGCCCCCCATGACCCCCCTATGACCCCCCATGACCCCCCATGACCCCCCCTATGACCCCCCATGACCCCCCATGACCCCCCATGACCCCCCATGACCCCCCATGGCCCCCCCATGACCCCCCATGACCCTCCCATGACCCCCCTAATGACCCCCATGACCCGCCCATGACCCCCATGACCCCCCATGACCCCCCCAGGACCCCCTATGACCCCCCCATGACCCCCCAATGACCCCCCCATGACCCCCCATGACCCCCCATGACCCTCCCATGACCCCCCCATGACCCCCCCAATGCCCCCCCATAACCCCCCTATGACCCCCCATGACCCCCCCATGACCCCCCATGACCCCCCATGACCCCCTATGACCCCCAATGACCCCCCCAATGACCCCCCATGACCCCCCATGACCCCCCAATGACCTCCCCATGACCCACCAAGACCCCCATATGACCACCCAATGACCCCCCCAATGACCCCCCTAACCCCCCCTGACGCCCCCAAGACCCCCCTATGACACCCCCATGACCCCCAATTACCCCCCCAATGACCCCCCATGACCCCCCAATGACCCCCCCATGACCCCCCCATGACCCCCCATGACCCCCCATGACCCCTCATGACCCCCCATGACCCCCCTAATGACCCCCCATGACCCCCCATGACCCCCCCATGACCCCCCCCATGACCCCCCCAATGACCCCCCCATGACCCCCCATGACCCCCCATGACCCTCCCATGACCCCCCCAATGACCCCCCATGACCCACCCATGACCCCCCCATGACCCCCCTAATGACCCCCCATGACCTCAGATGACCCCCCCATGACCCCCCATGACCCCCCCGTGACCCCCCCATGACCCCCCCAATGACCCCCATGACCCCCCATGACCCCCCAATGACCACCCCAATGACCCCCCTGACCCCCCCAAGACCCCCCTATGACCCCCCCATAACCCCCAATGACCCCCCAAATGACCCCCCATGACCCCCATGACCCTCCCATGACCCTCCCACGACCCCCCAAATGACCCCCCATGACCCACCCATGACCCCCCATGACCCCCCTAATGACCCCCATGACCTCCCATGACCCCCCATGACCCCCCATGACCCCCCCATGACCCCCCATGACCCCCCCCAATGACCCCCATGACCCCCCATGACCCCCCAATGACCACCCCAATGACCCCCCCTGACCCCCCATGACCCCCCAAATGACCCCCCATGACCCCCCATGACCTTCCCATGACCCCCCCAATGACCCCCCATGACCCCCCTATGACCCCCCATGACCCCCCCATGACCCCCCATGACCCCCCATGACCCCCCTATGACCCCCCAATGACCCCCCCAATGACCCCCCATGACCCCCCATGACCCCCCATGACCCCCCCATGACCCCCCTAATGATCCCCCATGACCCCCCATGACCCCCCCATGACCCACCCATGACCCCCCCAATGACCCCCCATGACTCCCCAAGACCCCCCTATGACCCCCCATGACCCCCCAATGACCCCCCCAATGACCCCCATGACCCCCCATGACCCTCCCATGACCCCCCAATGACCCCCCAATGACCCCCCATGACCCCCCATGACCCGCCATGACCCCCCATGACCCCCCTATGACCCCCCATGACCCCCCCATGACCCCCATGACCCCCCATAACCCCCCATGACCCCCCTATGACCCCCCCATGACCCCCCAAGACCCCCCTATGACCCCCCATGACCCCCCCAGGACCCCCCATGACCCCCCAATGACCTCCCCATGACCCCTCAAGACCCCCCTATGACCCCCCCATGACCCCCCCATGACCCCCCATGACCCCCCAATGACCTCCCAATGACTCCCCCATGACCCCCTATGACCCCCCAATGACCCCCCATGACCCCCATGACCTCTCCATGACCCCCCCATGACCCCCCATGACCCCCCATGACCCCCCATGACCCCCCCATGACCCCCCATGACCCCCCATGACCCCCCCATGACCCCCCATGACCCCCCATGGCCCCCCATGACCCCCCATGACCCTCCCATGACCCCCCTAATGACCCCCATGACCCGCCCATGACCCCCATGACCCCCTATGACCCCCCCAAGACCCCCTATGACCCCCCATGACCCCCCAATGACCCCCCAATGACCCCCCATGACCCCCCATGACCCTCCCATGACCCCCCCATGACCCCCCCAATGCCCCCCATGACCCCCCTATGACCCCCCATGACCCCCCCATGACCCCCCATGACCCCCCATGACCCCCCTATGACCCCCCAATGACCCCCCCAATGACCCCCCATGACCCCCCATGACCCCCCAATGACCTCCCCATGACCCACCAAGACCCCCATATGACCACCCAATGACCCCCCCAATGACCCCCCTAACCCCCCCTGACGCCCCCAAGACCCCCCTATGACCCCCCCATGACCCCCAATTACCCCCCCAATGACCCCCCATGACCCCCCAATGACCCCCCCATGACCCCCCCATGACCCCCCATGACCCCCCATGACCCCTCATGACCCCCCCATGACCCCCCTAATGACCCCCCATGACCCCCCATGACCCCCCCATGACCCCCCCATGACCCCCCCAATGACCCCCCCATGACCCCCCATGACCCCCCATGACCCTCCATGACCCTCCCATGACCCCCCCAATGACCCCCCATGACCCACCCATGACCCCCCCATGACCCCCCTAATGACCCCCCATGACCTCCCATGACCCCCCCATGACCCCCCATGACCCTCCCGTGACCCCCCCATGACCCCCCCAATGACCCCCATGACCCCCCATGACCCCCCAATGACCACCCCAATGACCCCCCTGACCCCCCAAGACCCCCCTATGACCCCCCCATGAGCCCCCAATGACCCCCCAAATGACCCCCCATGACCCCCATGACCCTCCCATGACCCCCCCAATGACCCCCCCAATGACCCCCCATGACCCCCCATGACCCCCCCTGACCCCCCATGACGCCCCATGACCCCCCTATGACCCCCCAATGACCCCCCCAATGACCCCCATGACCCCCATGACCACCCATGACCCCCATTACCCCCCTAATGACCCCCCATGACCCCCATGACCCCCCATGACCCTCCCATGACCCCCCAATGACCCCCCAATGACCCCCCATGACCCCCCCATGACCCCCCATGACCCCCCCATGACCCCCCTATGACCCCCCATGACCCCCCATTACCCCCCCATGACCCCCCCATGACCCCCCATGACCCTCCCATGACCCCCCTAATAACCCCCCATGACCCCCCATGACCCCCCAATGACCTCCCCATGACCCACCAAGACCCCCGTATGACCCCCCAATGACCCCCCCAATGACCCCCCATGACCCACCCAAGACCCCCCTATGACCCCCCATGACCCCCAATTACCCCCCAATGACCCCCCATGACCCCCCAATGATCCCCCCAATGACCCCCCATGACCCCCCATGACCCCTCATGACCCCCCCATGACCCCCCTAATGACCCCCCATGACCCCCCATGACCCCCCATGACCCCCCCATGACCCCCCAATGACCCCCCATGACCCCCCATGACCCCCCATGACCCTCCCACGACCCCCCCAATGACCCCCCATGACCCACCCATGACCCCCCCATGACCCCCCTAATGACCCCCCATGACCTCCCATGACCCCCCCATGACCCCCCAAGACCCCCCCGTGACCCCCCCATGACCCCCCCAATGACCCCCATGACCCCCCATGACCCCCCAATGACCACCCCAATGACCCCCCCTGACCCCCGATGACCCCCCCAAGACCCCCCTATGACCCCCCCATGACCCCCCCATGACCCCCCCAATGACCCCCCATGACCCCCATGACCCTCCCACGACCCCCCAATGACCCCCATGACCCACCCATGACCACCCCATGACCCCCCTAATGACCCCCCATGACCTCCCATGACCCCCGCATGACCCCCCATGACCCCCCCGTGACCCCCCCATGACCCCCCAATGACCCCCATGACCCCCCATGACCCCCCAATGACCACCCCAATGACCCCCCCTGACCCCCCATGACCCCCAAAGACCCCCCTATGACCCCCCCGTGACCCCCCAATGACCCCCCAAATGACCCCCCATGACCCCCCATGACCCTCCCATGACCCCCCCAATGACCCCCCATGACCCCCTATGACCCCCCATGACCCCCCCTGACCCCCCATGACCCCCCATGACCCACCAATGACCCCCCAATGACCCCCCAATGACCCGCCATGACCCCCCATGACCCCCCATGACCCCCCCATGACCCCCCTAATGACCCCCCATGACCCCCCATGACCCCCCCATGACCCACCCATGACCCCCTCAATGACCCCCCATGACTCCCCAAGACCCCCCTATGACCCCCCCTGACCCCCCAATGACCCCCCCATGACCCCCCATGACCCTCCCATGACCCCCCAATGACCCCCCAATGACCCCCTATGGCCCCCCATGACCCCCCATGACCCCCCCATGACCCCCCATGACCCCCCATGACCCCCCTATGACCCCCCATGACCCCCCATGACCCCCCGTGACCCCCCAATGACCCCCCAAATGACCCCCATGACCCCCCATGACCCACCAATGACCCCCCCAATGACCCCCCCTGGCCCCCCATGACCCCCCCAAGACCACCCTATGACCCCCCATGACCCCCCAATGACCCCCCAAATGACCCCCCATGACCCCCCATGACCTTCCCATGACCCCCCAATGACCCCCCATGACCCCCCTATGGCCCCCATGACCCCCCCATGACCCCCCATGACCCTCCCACAACCCCCCCCAATGACCCCCCATAACCCACCCATGACCCCCCCATGACCCCCCTAATGACCCCCCATGACCTCCCATGACCCCCCATGACCCCCCATGACCCCCCCATGACCCCCCCATGACCCCCCAATGACCCCCATGACCCCCCATGACCCCCCCGTGACCCCCCATGACCCCCCCAATGACCCCCATGACCCCCCATGACCCCCCAATGACCACCCCAATGACCCCCCCTGACCCCCCATGACCCCCCAAGACCCCCCTATGACCCCCCCATGACCCCCCCATGACCCCCCCAATGACCCCCCATGACCCCCATGACCCTCCCACGACCCCCCAATGACCCCCCCTGACCCACCCATGACCCCCCATGACCCCCCTAATGACCCCCCATGACCTCCCATGACCCCCCCATGACCCCCCATGACCCCCCATGACCCCCCCATGACCCCCCAATGACCCCCATGACCTCCCATGACCCCCAATGACCACCCCAATGACCCCCCCTGACCCCCCATGACCCCCCCAAGACCCCCCTATGACCCCCCCATGACCCCCAATGACCCCCCAAATGACCCCCCATGACCCCCCATGACCCTCCCATAACCCCCCCAATGACCCCCCATGACCCCCCTATGACCCCCCATGACCCCCCCCTGACCCCCCATGACCCCCCATGACCCCCCAATGACCCCCCCAATGACCCCCCATGACCCCCCATGACCCCCCAATGACCCCCCATGACCCCCCTAATGACCCCCCATTACCCCCCATGACCCCCCCATGACCCACCCATGACCCCCTCAATGACCCCCCATGACTCCCCAAGACCCCCCTATGACCCCCAATGACCCCCCAATGACCCCCCCAATGACCCCCCATGACCCCCCATGACCCTCCCATGACCCCCCAATGACCCCCCAATGACCCCCCATGGCCCCTCATGACCCCCATGACCCCTCCATGACCCCCAATGACCCCCCCATGACCCCCCTATGACCCTCCATGACCCCCCGTGACCCCCCATGACCCCCCAATGACCCCCATGACCCCCCATGACCCACCAATGACCCCCCAAATGACCCCCCATGACCCCCCATGACCTTCCCATGACCCCCCAATGATCCCCCATGACCCCCCTATGACCCCCCATGACCCCCCATGACCCCCCATGACCCCCCATGACCCCCCATGACCCCCCTATGACCCACCAATGACCCCCCCAATGACCCCCCATGACCCCCCATGACCCCCCATGACCCCCCTAATGATCCGCCATGACCCCCCATGACCCCCCCATGACCCACCCATGACCCCCCCAATGACCCCCCATGACTCCCCAAGACCCCCCCTATGACCCCCTATGACCCCCCAATGACCCCCCCAATGACCCCCCATGACCCCCCATGACCCTCCCATGACCCCCAATGACCCCCCAATGACCCCCCATGACCCCCCCATGACCCCCCATGACCCCCCCATGACCCCCCATGACCCCCCAATGACCACCCCATGACCCCCCCATGACCCCCCAATGACCACCCCAATGACCCCCCCTGACCCCCCATGACCCCCCCATGACCCCCCATGACCCCCCAATGACCCCCATGACCCCCCATGACCCCCCAATGACCACCCCAATGACCCCCCCTGACCCCCGATGACCCCCCAAGACCCCCCTATGACCCCCCCATGACCCCCCCATGACCCCCCCAATGACCCCCCATGACCCCCCATGACCCTCCCACGACCCCCCAATGACCCCCATGACCCACCCATGACCACCCCATGACCCCCCTAATGACCCCCCATGACCTCCCATGACCCCCGCATGACCCCCCATGACCCCCCCGTGACCCCCCCATGACCCCCCAATGACCCCCATGACCCCCCATGACCCCCCAATGACCACCCCAATGACCCCCCCTGACCCCCCATGACCCCCCAAGACCCCCCTATGACCCCCCGTGACCCCCCAATGACCCCCCAAATGACCCCCCATGACCCCCCATGACCCTCCCATGACCCCCCCAATGACCCCCCATGACCCCCTGTGACCCCCCATGACCCCCCCCCTGACCCCCCATGACCCCCCATGACCCACCAATGACCCCCCCAATGACCCCCCCAATGACCCGCCATGACCCCCCATGACCCCCCATGACCCCCCCATGACCCCCCTAATGACCCCCCATGACCCCCCATGACCCCCCCATGACCCACCCATGACCCCCTCAATGACCCCCCATGACTCCCCAAGACCCCCCTATGACCCCCCCTGACCCCCCAATGACCCCCCCATGACCCCCCATGACCCTCCCATGACCCCCCAATGACCCCCCAATGACCCCCTATGGCCCCCCATGACCCCCCCATGACCCCCCCATGACCCCCCATGACCCCCCATGACCCCCCTATGACCCCCCATGACCCCCCATGACCCCCGTGACCCCCCATGACCCCCCAATGACCCCCATGACCCCCCATGACCCACCAATGACCCCCCAATGACCCCCCCTGGCCCCCCATGACCCCCCCAAGACCACCCTATGACCCCCCATGACCCCCCAATGACCCCCCAAATGAACCCCCATGACCCCCCATGACCTTCCCATGACCCCCCAATGACCCCCCATGACCCCCTATGGCCCCCCATGACCCCCCCATGACCCCCCATGACCCTCCCACAACCCCCCCAATGACCCCCCATAACCCACCCATGACCCCCCCATGACCCCCCTAATGACCCCCCATGACCTCCCATGACCCCCCATGACCCCCCATGACCCCCCCATGACCCCCCCATGACCCCCCCAATGACCCCCATGACCCCCATGACCCCCCCGTGACCCCCCATGACCCCCCCAATGACCCCCATGACCCCCCATGACCCCCAATGACCCCCCAAATGACCCCCCATGACCCCCCATGACCCTCCCATAACCCCCCAATGACCCCCCATGACCCCCTATGACCCCCCATGACCCCCCCCTGACCCCCCATGACCCCCCATGACCCCCCAATGACCCCCCAATGACCCCCCATGACCCCCCATGACCCCCCAATGACCCCCCATGACCCCCCTAATGACCCCCCATGACCCCCCATGACCCCCCCATGACCCACCCATGACCCCCTCAATGACCCCCCATGACTCCCCAAGACCCCCCTATGACCCCCAATGACCCCCCAATGACCCCCCCAATGACCCCCCATGACCCCCCATGACCCTCCCTTGACCCCCCAATGACCCCCCAATGACCCCCCATGGCCCTTCATGACCCCCCATGACCCCCCATGACCCCCAATGACCCCCCCATGACCCCCCTATGACCCCCCATGACCCCCCGTGACCCCCCATGACCCCCCAATGACCCCCATGACCCCCATGACCCACCAATGACCCCCCCAATGACCCCCCCTGGCCCCCCATGACCCCCCCCAAGACCCCCCTATGACCCCCCCATGACCCCCCTATGACCCCCCAAATGACCCCCCATGACCCCCCATGACCTTCCCATGACCCCCCCAATGACCCCCCATGACCCCCCTATGACCCCCCATGACCCCCCATGACCCCCCATGACCCCCCAAGACCCCCCTATGACCCCCCAATGACCCCCCAATGACCCCCCATGACCCCCCATGACCCCCCATGACCCCCCATGACCCCCCTAATGATCCCCCATGAAGCCCCATGACCCCCCCATGACCCACCCATGACCCCCCCAATGACCCCCCATGACTCCCCAAGACCCCCCCTATGACCCCCTATGACCCCTCAATGACCCCCCCAATGACCCCCCATGACCCCCCATGACCCTCCCATGACCCCCCAATGACCCCCCAATGACCCCCCATGACCCCCCCATGACCCCCCATGACCCCCCCATGACCCCCCTATGACCCCCCATGACCCCCCCATGACCCCCCATGACCCCCCATGACCCCCCTATGACCCCCCCATGACCCCCCAAGACCCCCTTATGACCCCCCATGACCCCCCCAGGACCCCCCCATGACCCCCCAATGACCTCCCCATGACCCCTCAAGACCCCCCTATGACCCCCCCATGACCCCCCCATGACCCCCCATGACCCCCAATGACCTCCCCATGAATCCCCCATGACCCCCTATGACCCCCAATGACCCCCCCATGACCCCATGACCTCTCCATGACCCCCCATGACCCCCCATGGCCCCCCATGACCCCCCTATGACCCCCCATGACCCCCCCATGACCCCCCCATGACCCCCCATGACCCCCCATGACCCCCCCATGACCCCCCCATGACCCCCCATGGCCCCCCCATGACCTCCCATGACCCTCCCATGACCCCCCTAATGACCCCCCATGACCCGCCCATGACCCCCATGACCCCCCATGACCCCCCCAAGACCCCCTATGACCCCCCCATGACCCCCCAATGACCACCCAATGACCCCCCATGACCCCCCATGACCCTCCCATGACAACCCCATGACCCCCCCAATGACCCCCCATGACCCCCCTATGACCCCCCATGACCCCCCCATGACCCCCCATGACCCCCCATGACCCCCTATGACCCCCCAATGACCCCCCAATGACCCCCCTAACCCCCCTATGACCCCCCCATGACCCCCCAATGACCACCCAATGACCCCCCATGACCCCCCATGACCCTCCCATGACAACCCCATGACCCCCCCAATGACCCCCCATGACCCCCCTATGACCCCCCATGACCCCCCCATGACCCCCCATGACCCCCCATGACCCCCAATTACCCCCCCAATGACCCCCCATGACCCCCCAATGACCCCCCATGACCCCCCATGACCCCCCATGACCCCTCATGACCCCCCCATGACCCCCCTAATGACCCCCCATGACCCCCCATGACCCCCCATGACCCCCCCAATGACCCCCCCATGACCCCCCATGACCCCCCATGACCCTCCCATGACCCCCCAATGACCCCCCATGACCCACCCATGACCCCCCATGACCCCCCTAATGACCCCCCATGACCTCCCATGACCCCCCCATGACCCCCCATGACCCCCCATGACCCCCCCATGACCCCCCCCATGACCCCCCAATGACCCCCATGACCCCCCATGACCCCCCAATGACCACCCCAATGACCCCCCTGACCCCCCAAGACCCCCCTATGACCCCCCATGACCCCCCAATGACCCCCCAAATGACCCCCGATGACCCCCATGACCCTCCCATGACCCCCCCAATGACCCCCCAATGACCCCCCATGACCCCCCATGACCCCCCCCTGACCCCCATGAACCCCCATGACCCCCCTATGACCCCCCAATGACCCCCCAATGACCCCCATGACCCCCCATGACCCCCCATGACCCCCCCATGACCCCCCTAATGACCCCCCATGACCCCCATGACCCCCCCATGACCCACCAATGACCCCCCAATGACCCCCCCAATGACCCCCCATGACTCCCCAAGACCCCCCTATGACCCCCCAATGACCCCCAATGACCCCCCATGACCCCCCATGACCCTCCCATGACCCCCCAATGACCCCCAATGACCCTCCATGGCTCCCATGACCCCCCCATGACCCCCCATGACCCCCCATGACCCCCCATGACCCCCCTATGAACCCCCATGACCCCCCCATGACCCCCCATGACCCCCCGTGACCCCCCAATGACCCGCATGACCCCCCATGACCCCCCATGACCCTCCCACGACCCCCCCAATGACCCCCCATGACCCACCCATGACCCCCCCATGACCCCCCTAATGACCCCCCATGACCTCCCATGACCCCCCCATGACCCCCCATGACCCCCCCGTGACCCCCCCATGACCCCCCCAATGACCCCCATGACCCCCATGACCCCCCAATGACCACCCCAATGACCCCCCCTGACCCCCATGACCCCCCAAGACCCCCCTATGACCCCCCATGACCCCCCCATGACCCCCCCAATGACCCCCCATGACCCCCCATGACCCTCCCACGACCCCCCAATGACCCCCCCTGACCCACCCATGACCCTCCCATGACCCCCCTAATGACCCCCCATGACCTCCCATGACCCCCCCATGACCCCCCATGACCCCCCCATGACCCCCCCATGACCCCCAATGACCCCCATGACCTCCCATGACCCCCCAATGACCACCCCAATGACCCCCCCTGACCCCCCATGACCCCCCCAAGACCCCCCTATGACCCCCCCATGACCCCCAATGACCCCCCAAATGACCCCCCATGACCCCCATGACCCTCCCATGACCCCCCCAATGACCCCCCATGACCCCCCTATGACCCCCCATGACCCCCCCTGACCCCCCATGACCCCCCATGACCCCCCAATGACCCCCCCAATGACCCCCCATGACCCCCCAATGACCCCCCCATGACCCCCCTAATGACCCCCCATGACCCCCCATGACCCCCCCATGACCCACCCATGACCCCCTCAATGACCCCCCATGACTCCCCAAGACCCCCCTATGACCCCCAATGACCCCCCAATGACCCCCCCAATGACCCCCCATGACCCCCCATGACCCTCCCATGACCCCCCAATGACCCCCCAATGACCCCCCATGGCCCCTCATGACCCCCCCATGACCCCCCCATGACCCCCAATGACCCCCCATGACCCCCCTATGACCCCCCATGACCCCCCGTGACCCCCCCATGACCCCCCAATGACCCCCATGACCCACCAATGACCCCCCCAATGACCCCCCTGGCCCCCCATGACCCCCCCCAAGACCCCCCTATGACCCCCCATGACCCCCCAATGACCCCCAAATGACCCCCCATGACCCCCCATGACCTTCCCATGACCCCCCAATGACCCCCCATGACCCCCCTATGACCCCCCATGACCCCCCCATGACCCCCCATGACCCCCCATGACCCCCCATGACCCCCTATGACCCCCCAATGACCCCCCCAATGACCCCCATGACCCCCCATGACCCCCCATGACCCCCCCATGACCCCCTAATGATCCCCCATGACCCCCCATGACCCCCCCATGACCCACCCATGACCCCCCCAATGACCCCCCATGACTCCCCAAGACCCCCCTATGACCCCCTATGACCCCCCAATGACCCCCAATGACCCCCCATGACCCCCCATGACCCTCCCATGACCCCCCAATGACCCCCCAATGACCCCCCATGACCCCCCCATGACCCCCCATGACCCCCCATGACCCCCCTATGACCCCCCATGACCCCCCCATGACCCCCCCATGACCCCCCCATGACCCCCCATGACCCCCCTATGACCCCCCCATGACCCCCCAAGACCCCCCTATGACCCCCCATGACCCCCCCAGGACCCCCCCATGACCCCCCAATGACCTCCCCATGACCCCTCAAGACCCCCCTATGACCCCCCCATGACCCCCCCATGACCCCCCATGACCCCCCAATGACCTCCCCATGACTCCCCCATGACCCCCTATGACCCCCAATGACGCCCCCATGACCCCATGACCTCTCCATGACCCCCCATGACCCCCCATGGCCCCCAATGACCCCCCTATGACCCCCCATGACCCCCCCATGACCCCCCATGACCCCCCCATGACCCCCCCATGACCCCCCATGACCCCCCATGACCCCCCCATGACCCCCCCATGACCCCCCATGGCCCCCAATGACCTCCCATGACCCTCCCATGACCCCCCTAATGACCCCCCATGACCCGCCCATGACCCCCATGACCCCCCATGACCCCCCTATGACCCCCCATGACCCCGCCATGACCCCCCATGACCCCCCATGACCCCCCAATGACCCCCATGACCCCCCATGACCCCCTAATGACCCCCCAATGACGCCCCCTGACACCCCATGACCCCCCCAAGACCCCCCTATGACCCCCATGACCCCCAATGACCCCCCAAATGACCCCCCATGACCCCCCATGACCCTCCCATGACCCCCCCCCAATGACCCCCCATGACCCCCCTATGACCCCCCATGACCCCCCCATGACCCCCCATGACCCCCCATGACCCCCCCATGACCCCCCTAATGACCCCCCATGACCCCCCATGACCCCCCATGACCCACCCATGACCCCCCAATGACCCCCCATGACTCCCCAAGACCCCCCTGTGACCCCCCATGACCCCCCAATGACCCCCCCAATGACCCCCCATGACCCCCCATGACCCTCCCATGACCCCCCAATGACCCCCAATGACCCTCCACGGCCCCCATGACCCCCCATGACCCCCCCATGACCCCCCATGACCCCCCATCACCCCCCTATGACCCCCATGACTGCCCCATGACCCCCATGACCCCCTCCCAATGACCCCCATGACCCCCAATGACCCCCCAATGACCCCCCCAATGACCCCCCTGACCCCCCATGACCCCCCATGACCCCCCCATGACCCCCCTAATGACCCCCCATGACCCCCCATGACCCCCCCATGACCCACCCATGACCCCCTCAATGACCCCCCATGACTCCCCAAGACCCCCCCTATGACCCCCCTGACCCCCCAATGACCCCCCCATGACCCCCCATGACCCTCCCATGACCCCCCAATGACCCCCATGACCCCCCATGACCCCCCAATGACCACCCCAATGACCCCCCCTGACCCCCCATGACCCCCCCAAGACCCCCCCTATGACCCCCCGTGACCCCCCAATGACCCCCCCAAATGACCCCCCCATGACCCCCCATGACCCTCCCATGACCCCCCCAATGACCCCCCCATGACCCCCTGTGACCCCCCATGACCCCCCCCCTGACCCCCCATGACCCCCCATGACCCCACCAATGACCCCCCCAATGACCCCCCCAATGACCCGCCATGACCCCCCCATGACCCCCCATGACCCCCCATGACCCCACCAATGACCCCCCCAATGACCCCCCCTGGCCCCCCATGACCCCCCCAAGACCACCCTATGACCCCCCCATGACCCCCCAATGACCCCCCAAATGACCCCCCATGACCCCCATGACCTTCCCATGACCCCCCAATGACCCCCCCATGACCCCCCTATGGCCCCCCATGACCCCCCCATGACCCCCCATGACCCTCCCACAACCCCCCCAATGACCCCCCATAACCCACCCATGACCCCCCCATGACCCCCCTAATGACCCCCCCATGACCTCCCATGACCCCCCCATGACCCCCCATGACCCCCCCATGACCCCCCATGACCCCCCAATGACCCCCATGACCCCCCATGACCCCCCCCGTGACCCCCCATGACCCCCCAATGACCCCCATGACCCCCCATGACCCCCAATGACCCCCCAAATGACCCCCAATGACCCCCCCATGACCCTCCCATAACCCCCCAATGACCCCCCCATGACCCCCCCTATGACCCCCCATGACCCCCCCCTGACCCCCCATGACCCCCCATGACCCCCCAATGACCCCCCCAATGACCCCCCATGACCCCCCATGACCCCCCAATGACCCCCCATGACCCCCCTAATGACCCCCCATGACCCCCCATGACCCCCCCATGACCCACCCATGACCCCCTCAATGACCCCCCATGACTCCCCAAGACCCCCCTATGACCCCCAATGACCCCCCAATGACCCCCCAATGACCCCCCATGACCCCCCATGACCCTCCCTTGACCCCCCAATGACCCCCCAATGACCCCCCATGGCCCCTCATGACCCCCCATGACCCCCCCATGACCGCCAATGACCCCCCCATGACCCCCCTATGACCCCCCATGACCCCCCGTGACCCCCCATGACCCCCCCAATGACCCCCATGACCCCCCATGACCCACCAATGACCCCCCCCAATGACCCCCCCTGGCCCCCCATGAACCCCCCCAAGACCCCCCTATGACCCCCCCATGACCCCCCTATGACCCCCCAAATGACCCCCCATGACCCCCCATGACCTTCCCATGACCCCCCCATGACCCCCCCATGACCCCCCATGACCCCCCTATGACCCCCCCATGACCCCCCAAGACCCCCCTATGACCCCCCATGACCCCCCCAGGACCCCCCCCATGACCCCCCAATGACCTCCCCATGACCCCTCAAGACCCCCCTATGACCCCCCCATGACCCCCCCATGACCCCCCATGACCCCCCAATGACCTCCCCATGAATCCCCATGACCCCCTATGACCCCCAATGACCCCCCCATGACCCCATGACCTCTCCATGACCCCCCATGACCCCCCATGGCCCCCCATGGACCCCCCTATGACCCCCCATGACCCCCCCATGACCCCCCCATGACCCCCCATGACCCCCCATGACCCCCCCATGACCCCCCCATGACCCCCCATGGCCCCCCCATGACCTCCCATGACCCTCCCATGACCCCCCTAATGACCCCCCATGACCCGCCCATGACCCCCATGACCCCCCATGACCCCCCCAAGACCCCCTATGACCCCCCATGACCCCCCAATGACCCCCCAATGACCCCCCATGACCCCCCCATGACCCTCCCATGACAACCCCATGACCCCCCGTGACCCCCCAATGACCCGCATGACCCCCCATGACCCCCCCATGACCCTCCCACGGACCCCCCAATGACCCCCCAATGACCCCCCATGACCCCCCGTGACCCCCCAATGACCCGCATGACCCCCCATGACCCCCCATGACCCTCCCACGACCCCCCCAATGACCCCCCATGACCCACCCATGACCCCCCCATGACCCCCCTAAGACCCCCCATGACCTCCCATGACCCCCCCTTGACCCCCCATGACCCCCCGTGACCCCCCCATGACCCCCCCAATGACCCCCATGACCCCCCCATGACCCCCCAATGACCACCCCAATGACCCCCCCTGACCCCCATGACCCCCCCAAGACCCCCCTATGACCCCCCATGACCCCCCCATGACCCCCCCAATGACCCCCCATGACCCCCCATGACCCTCCCACGACCCCCCCAATGACCCCCCCTGACCCACCCATGACCCTCCCATGACCCCCCTAATGACCCCCCCATGACCTCCCATGACCCCCCCATGACCCCCCATGACCCCCCCATGACCCCCCCATGACCCCCCAATGACCCCCATGACCTCCCATGACCCCCCAATGACCACCCCAATGACCCCCCTGACCCCCCATGACCCCCCCAAGACCCCCCTATGACCCCCCATGACCCCCAATGACCCCCCAAATGACCCCCCATGACCCCCATGACCCTCCCATGACCCCCCCAATGACCCCCCATGACCCCCCTATGACCCCCCATGACCCCCCCTGACCCCCCCATGACCCCCCATGACCCCCCAATGACCCCCCCCAATGACCCCCCATGACCCCCCAATGACCCCCCCATGACCCCCCTAATGACCCCCCATGACCCCCCATGACCCCCCCATGACCCACCCATGACCCCCTCAATGACCCCCCATGGACTCCCCAAGACCCCCCCTATGACCCCCAATGACCCCCCAATGACCCCCCCAATGACCCCCCATGACCCCCCATGACCCTCCCATGACCCCCCAATGACCCCCCAATGACCCCCCATGGCCCCTCATGACCCCCCCCATGACCCCCCCATGACCCCCAATGACCCCCCATGACCCCCCTATGACCCCCCATGACCCCCCGTGACCCCCCCATGACCCCCCAATGACCCCCATGACCCCCCATGACCCACCAATGACCCCCCCAATGACCCCCCCTGGCCCCCCATGACCCCCCCCAAGAACCCCCTATGACCCCCCATGACCCCCCAATGACCCCCAAATGACCCCCATGACCCCCCATGACCTTCCCATGACCCCCCCAATGACCCCCCATGACCCCCCTATGACCCCCCATGACCCCCCCATGACCCCCCATGACCCCCCATGACCCCCCATGACCCCCTATGACCCCCCAATGACCCCCCCAATGACCCCCATGACCCCCCATGACCCCCCATGACCCCCCCATGACCCCCTAATGATCCCCCATGACCCCCCATGACCCCCCCCATGACCCACCCATGACCCCCCCAATGACCCCCCATGACTCCCCAAGACCCCCCTATGACCCCCTATGACCCCCCAATGACCCCCAATGACCCCCCATGACCCCCCATGACCCTCCATGACCCCCCAATGACCCCCCAATGACCCCCCATGACCCCCCCATGACCCCCCATGACCCCACCATGACCCCCCTATGACCCCCCATGACCCCCCCCATGACCCCCCCATGACCCCCCCATGACCCCCCATGACCCCCCTATGACCCCCCCATGACCCCCCAAGACCCCCCTATGACCCCCCATGACCCCCCCAGGACCCCCCATGACCCCCCAATGACCTCCCCATGACCCCTCAAGACCCCCCTATGACCCCCCATGACCCCCCCCCATGACCCCCCATGACCCCCCAATGACCTCCCCATGACTCCCCCATGACCCCCTATGACCCCCAATGACGCCCCCATGACCCCATGACCTCTCCATGACCCCCCATGACCCCCCATGGCCCCCAATGACCCCCCTATGACCCCCCATGACCCCCCCCATGACCCCCCCATGACCCCCCATGACCCCCCATGACCCCCCATGACCCCCCCATGACCCCCCATGGCCCCCAATGACCTCCCATGACCCTCCCATGACCCCCCTAATGACCCCCCATGACCCGCCCATGACCCCCATGACCCCCCATGACCCCCCTATGACCCCCCCATGACCCCGCCATGACCCCCCATGACCCCCCATGACCCCCCAATGACCCCCATGACCCCCCATGACCCCCTAATGACCCCCCAATGACGCCCCCTGACCCCCCATGACCCCCCCAAGACCCCCCTATGACCCCCATGACCCCCAATGACCCCCCAAATGACCCCCCATGACCCCCCATGACCCTCCCATGACCCCCCCAATGACCCCCCATGACCCCCCTATGACCCCCCATGACCCCCCCATGACCCCCCATGACCCCCCATGACCCCCCCATGACCCCCCTAATGACCCCCCATGACCCCCCATGACCCCCCATGACCCACCCATGACCCCCCAATGACCCCCCATGACTCCCCAAGACCCCCCTGTGACCCCCCATGACCCCCCATGACCCCCCCAATGACCCCCCATGACCCCCCCATGACCCTCCCATAACCCCCCAATGACCCCCAATGACCCTCCACGGCCCCCCATGACCCCCCATGACCCCCCCATGACCCCCCATGACCCCCCATCACCCCCCTATGACCCCCATGACTGCCCCATGACCCCCATGACCCCCTGTGACCCCCCATCACCCCCCCCAATGACCCCCATGACCCCCCATGACCCCCCCATGACCCCCCTAATGACCCCCCATGACCCCCCATGACCCCCCCATGACCCACCCATGACCCCCTCAATGACCCCCCATGACTCCCCAAGACCCCCTATGACCCCCCCTGACCCCCCAATGACCCCCCCCATGACCCCCCATGACCCTCCCATGACCCCCCAATGACCCCCCATGACCCCCCATGACCCCCCAATGACCACCCCAATGACCCCCCCCTGACCCCCCATGACCCCCCCCAAGACCCCCCTATGACCCCCCCATGACCCCCCAATGACCCCCCCAATGACCCCCCATATGACCCCCATGACCCTCCCACGACCCCCCAATGACCCCCCTGACCCACCCATGACCCCCCCATGACCCCCCTAATGACCCCCCATGACCTCCCATGACCCCCCCATGACCCCCCATGACCCCCCCCATGACCCCCCCATGACCCCCCAATGACCCCCCATGACCTCCCATGACCCCCCAATGACCACCCCAAATGACCCCCCCTGACCCCCCATGACCCCCCCAAGACCCCCCTATGACCCCCCCATGACCCCCAATGACCCCCCAAATGACCCCCCATGACCCCCCATGACCCTCCCATAACCCCCCCCAATGACCCCCCATGACCCCCCTATGACCCCCCATGACCCCCCCCTGACCCCCCATGACCCCCCATGACCCCCCAATGACCCCCCCAATGACCCCCCATGACCCCCTATGACCCCCCAATGACCCCCCATGACCCCCTAATGACCCCCCATGACCCCCCATGACCCCCCCATGACCCACCCATGACCCCCTCAATGACCCCCCATGACTCCCCAAGACCCCCCTATGACCCCCAATGACCCCCCAATGACCCCCCCAATGACCCCCCATGACCCCCCATGACCCTCCCATGACCCCCCAATGACCCCCCAATGACCCCCCATGGCCCCTCATGACCCCCCATGACCCCTCCATGACCCCCAATGACCCCCCCATGACCCCCCTATGACCCCCCATGACCCCCCGTGACCCCCCATGACCCCCCAATGACCCCCATGACCCCCCCATGACCCACCAATGACCCCCCCAATGACCCCCCCTGGCCCCCCATGACCCCCCCCCAAGACCCCCCTATGACCCCCCCATGACCCCCCATGACCTTCCCATGACCCCCCAATGACCCCCCATGACCCCCCATGACCCCCCATGACCCCCCATGACCCCCCATGACCCCCCATGACCCCCCTATGACCCCCCCAATGACCCCCCATGACCCCCCATGACCCCCCATGACCCCCCATGACCCCCCCTAATGATCCGCCATGACCCCCCATGACCCCCCCATGACCCACCCATGACCCCCCCAATGACCCCCCATGACTCCCCAAGACCCCCCTATGACCCCCTATGACCCCCCAATGACCCCCCCAATGACCCCCCATGACCCCCCGTGACCCTCCCATGACCCCCCAATGACCCCCCAATGACCCCCCATGACCCCCCCATGACCCCCCATGACCCCCCCATGACCCCCCTATGACCCCCCATGACCCCCCCATGACCCCCCCATGACCCCCCATGACCCCCCTATGACCCCCCCCATGACCCCCCAAGACCCCCCTATGACCCCCCATGACCCCCCCAGGACCCCCCCATGACCCCCCTATGACCCCCCATGACCCCCCATGACCCCCCATGACCCCCCATGACCCCCCATGACCCCCCTATGACCCCCCAATGACCCCCCCAATGACCCCCCATGACCCCCCATGACCCCCCATGACCCCCCATGACCCCCCTAATGATCCGCCATGACCCCCCATGACCCCCCCATGACCCACCCATGACCCCCCCAATGACCCCCCATGACTCCCCAAGACCCCCCTATGACCCCCTATGACCCCCCAATGACCCCCCCAATGACCCCCCATGACCCCCCATGACCCCTCCCATGACCCCCAATGACCCCCCAATGACCCCCCATGACCCCCCCATGACCCCCCATGACCCCCCCATGACCCCCCTATGACCCCCCATGACCCCCCCATGACCCCCCCATGACCCCCCATGACCCCCCCTATGACCCCCCCATGACCCCCCAAGACCCCCCTATGACCCCCCATGACCCCCCAGGACCCCCCCATGACCCCCCAATGGACCTCCCCATGACCCCTCAAGACCCCCCTATGACCCCCCCATGACCCCCCCATGACCCCCAATGACCCCCCATGACCCACCCAAGACCCCCCTATGACCCCCCCATGACCCCCAATTACCCCCCCAATGACCCCCCATGACCCCCCCAATGATCCCCCCAATGACCCCCCCATGACCCCCCATGACCCCTCATGACCCCCCATGACCCCCCTAATGACCCCCCATGACCCCCCATGACCCCCCATGACCCCCCATGACCCCCCCAATGACCCCCCCATGACCCCCCATGACCCCCCCATGACCCTCCCACGACCCCCCCAATGACCCCCCATGACCCACCCATGACCCCCCCATGACCCCCCTAATGACCCCCCATGACCTCCCATGACCCCCCCATGACCCCCCAAGACCCCCCCGTGACCCCCCCATGACCCCCCCAATGACCCCCATGACCCCCCATGACCCCCCAATGACCACCCCAATGACCCCCCTGACCCCCGATGACCCCCCCAAGACCCCCCTATGACCCCCCATGACCCCCCCATGACCCCCCCAATGACCCCCCCATGACCCCCCCATGGACCTTCCCACGACCCCCCAATGACCCCCATGACCCACCCATGACCACCCCATGACCCCCCTAATGACCCCCCATGACCTCCCATGACCCCCGCATGACCCCCCATGACCCCCCGTGACCCCCCATGACCCCCCAATGACCCCCATGACCCCCCATGACCCCCCAATGACCACCCCAATGACCCCCCCTGACCCCCCATGACCCCCCAAGACCCCCCTATGACCCCCCCGTGACCCCCCAATGACCCCCCAAATGACCCCCCATGACCCCCCATGACCCTCCCATGACCCCCCAATGACCCCCCATGACCCCCTGTGACCCCCCATGACCCCCCCCTGACCCCCCATGACCCCCCCATGACCCACCAATGACCCCCCCAATGACCCCCCCAATGACCCGCCATGACCCCCCATGACCCCCCATGACCCCCCCATGACCCCCCCTAATGACCCCCCATGACCCCCCATGACCCCCCCATGACCCACCCATGACCCCCTCAATGACCCCCATGACTCCCCAAGACCCCCCTATGACCCCCCCTGACCCCCCAATGACCCCCCCATGACCCCCCATGACCCTCCCATGACCCCCCAATGACCCCCCAATGACCCCCTATGGCCCCCCATGACCCCCCCATGACCCCCCCATGACCCTTCATGACCTCCCATGACCCCCTATGACCCCCATGACCCCCCATGACCCCCCCGTGACCCCCCATGGACCCCCCCAATGACCCCCATGACCCCCCATGACCCACCAATGACCCCCCCCAATGACCCCCCCTGGCCCCCCATGACCCCCCCAAGACCACCCTATGACCCCCCCATGACCCCCCAATGACCCCCCAAATGACCCCCCATGACCCCCCATGACCTTCCCATGACCCCCCAATGACCCCCCATGACCCCCCTATGGCCCCCCATGACCCCCCCATGACCCCCCATGACCCTCCCACAACCCCCCCAATGACCCCCCATAACCCACCCATGACCCCCCCCATGACCCCCCTAATGACCCCCCATGACCTCCCATGACCCCCATGACCCCCCATGACCCCCCCATGACAGCCCCATGACCCCCCCAATGACCCCCATGACCCCCCATGACCCCCCCGTGACCCCCCATGACCCCCCCAATGACCCCCATGACCCCCCCATGACCCCCAATGACCCCCCAAATGACCCCCCATGACCCCCCATGACCCTCCCATAACCCCCCCAATGACCCCCCATGACCCCCCTATGACCCCCCATGACCCCCCCCTGACCCCCCATGACCCCCCATGACCCCCCAATGACCCCCCCAATGACCCCCCATGACCCCCATGACCCCCAATGACCACCCATGACCCCCCTAATGACCCCCCATGACCCCCCATGACCCCCCCATGACCCACCCATGACCCCCTCAATGACCCCCCATGACTCCCCAAGACCCCCCTATGACCCCCAATGACCCCCCAATGACCCCCCCAATGACCCCCCATGACCCCCCATGACCCTCCCTTGACCCCCCCAATGACCCCCCAATGACCCCCCATGGCCCCTCATGACCCCCCATGACCCCCCCATGACCCCCAATGACCCCCCCATGACCCCCCTATGACCCCCCATGACCCCCCGTGACCCCCCATGACCCTCCAATGACCCCCATGACCCCCATGACCCACCAATGGACCCCCCCAATGACCCCCCCTGGCCCCCCATGACCCGCCCCAAGACCCCCCTATGACCCCCCCATGACCCCCCAATGACCCCCCAAATGACCCCCCATGACCCCCCATGACCTTCCCATGACCCCCCAATGACCCCCCATGACCCCCCTATGACCCCCCATGACCCCCCATGACCCCCATGACCCCCCTATGACCCCCCAATGACCCCCCAATGACCCCCCATGACCCCCCATGACCCCCCATGACCCCCCATGACCCCCCTAATGATCCCCCATGACCCCCCATGACCCCCCCATGACCCACCCATGACCCCCCCAATGACCCCCCATGACTCCCCAAGACCCCCCCTATGACCCCCTATGACCCCCCAATGACCCCCCCAATGACCCCCCATGACCCCCCATGACCCTCCCATGACCCCCCAATGACCCCCCAATGACCCCCCATGACCCCCCATGACCCCCCATGACCCCCCCATGACCCCCCTATGACCCCCCATGACCCCCCCATGACCCCCCCATGACCCCCCATGACCCCCCTATGACCCCCCATGACCCCCCATGACCCCCCAAGACCCCCCTATGACCCCCCATGACCCCCCCAGGACCCCCCCATGACCCCCCAATGACCTCCCCATGACCCCTCAAGACCCCCCTATGACCCCCCCCATGACCCCCCCATGACCCCCCATGACCCCCCCAATGACCTCCCCATGAATCCCCCATGACCCCCTATGACCCCCAATGACCCCCCCATGACCCCATGACCTCTCCATGACCCCCCATGACCCCCCATGGCCCCCCATGACCCCCCTATGACCCCCATGACCCCCCCATGACCCCCCCATGACCCCCCATGACCCCCCATAACCCCCCCATGACCCCCCCATGACCCCCCCATGGCCCCCCCATGACCCTCCCATGACCCTCCCATGACCCCCCTAATGACCCCCCATGACCCGCCCATGACCCCCATGACCCCCCATGACCCCCCCAAGACCCCCTATGACCCCCCCCATGACCCCCCAGATGACCCCCAATGACCCCCCATGACCCCCCATGACCCTCCCATGACAACCCCCATGACCCCCCCAATGGACCCCCCATGACCCCCCTATGACCCCCCATGACCCCCCCATGACCCCCCATGACCCCCTATGACCCCCCAATGACCCCCCCAATGACCCCCCATGACCCCCCATGACCCCCCAATGACCTCCCCATGACCCACCAAGACCCCCATATGACCACCCAATGACCCCCCATGACCCCCCATGACCCTCCCATGACCCCCCAATGACCCCCCATGACCCACCCATGACCCCCCATGACCCCCCTAATGACCCCCCATGACCTCCCATGACCCCCCATGACCCCCCATGACCCCCCATGACCCCCCATGACCCCCCAGACCCCCCCATGACCCCCCAATGACCCCCATGACCCCCCATGACCCCCCAATGACCACCCCAATGACCCCCCTGACCCCCCAAGACCCCCCTATGACCCCCCATGACCCCCCAATGACCCCCCAAATGACCCCCGCTGACCCCCATGACCCTCCCATGACCCCCCCAATGACCCCCCAATGACCCCCCATGACCCCCCATGACCCCCCCTGACCCCCATGAACCCCCATGACCCCCCTATGACCCCCCAATGACCCCCCAATGACCCCCATGACCCCCCATGACCCCCCATGACCCCCCCATGACCCCCCTAATGACCCCCCATGACCCCCATGACCCCCCCATGACCCCACCAATGACCCCCCCAATGACCCCCCCAATGACCCCCCATGACTCCCCAAGACCCCCCTATGACCCCCCAATGACCCCCAATGACCCCCCATGACCCCCCATGACCCTCCCATGACCCCCCAATGACCCCCAATGACCCTCCATGGCTCCCATGACCCCCCCATGACCCCCCATGACCCCCCCATGACCCCCCATGACCCCCCCTATGAACCCCCATGACCCCCCCATGACCCCCCATGACCCCCCGTGACCCCCCAATGACCCGCATGACCCCCCATGACCCCCCATGACCCTCCCACGACCCCCCCAATGACCCCCCATGACCCACCCATGACCCCCCCATGACCCCCCTAATGACCCCCCATGACCTCCCATGACCCCCCCATGACCCCCCATGACCCCCCCCGTGACCCCCCCATGACCCCCCCAATGACCCCCATGACCCCCATGACCCCCCAATGACCACCCCAATGACCCCCCTGACCCCCATGACCCCCCAAGACCCCCCTATGACCCCCCATGACCCCCCCATGACCCCCCCAATGACCCCCCATGACCCCCCATGACCCTCCCACGACCCCCCAATGACCCCCCCTGACCCACCATGACCCTCCCATGACCCCCCTAATGACCCCCCATGACCTCCCATGACCCCCCCATGACCCCCCATGACCCCCCCATGACCCCCCCATGACCCCCCAATGACCCCCATGACCTCCCATGACCCCCCAATGACCACCCCAATGACCCCCCCTGACCCCCCATGACCCCCCCAAGACCCCCCTATGACCCCCCCCATGACCCCCAATGACCCCCCAAATGACCCCCCATGACCCCCATGACCCTCCCATGACCCCCCCAATGACCCCCCATGACCCCCCTATGACCCCCCATGACCCCCCCTGACCCCCCATGACCCCCCATGACCCCCCAATGACCCCCCCAATGACCCCCCATGACCCCCCAATGACCCCCCCATGACCCCCCTAATGACCCCCCATGACCCCCCATGACCCCCCATGACCCACCCATGACCCCCTCAATGACCCCCCATGACTCCCCAAGACCCCCCTATGACCCCCAATTGACCCCCCCAATGACCCCCCCAATGACCCCCCATGACCCCCCATGACCCTCCCATGACCCCCCCAATGACCCCCCAATGACCCCCCATGGCCCCTCATGACCCCCCCCATGACCCCCCCATGACCCCCAATGACCCCCCATGACCCCCCTATGACCCCCCCATGACCCCCCCGTGACCCCCCCATGACCCCCCAATGACCCCCCATGACCCACCAATGACCCCCCCAATGACCCCCCTGGCCCCCCATGACCCCCCCCAAGACCCCCCTATGACCCCCCATGACCCCCCAATGACCCCCAAATGACCCCCCATGACCCCCCATGACCTTCCCATGACCCCCCAATGACCCCCCATGACCCCCCTATGACCCCCCATGACCCCCCCATGACCCCCCATGACTCCCCAAGACCCCCCTATGACCCCCAATGACCCCCCAATGACCCCCCAATGACCCCCCATGACCCCCCATGACCCTCCCTTGACCCCCCCAATGACCCCCCAATGACCCCCCATGGCCCCTCATGACCCCCCATGACCCCCCCATGACCGCCAATGACCCCCCCATGACCCCCCTATGACCCCCCATGACCCCCCGTGACCCCCCCATGACCCCCCAATGACCCCCATGACCCCCCCATGACCCACCAATGACCCCCCCAATGACCCCCCCTGGCCCCCCATGACCCCCCCCAAGACCCCCCTATGACCCCCCCATGACCCCCCTATGACCCCCCAAATGACCCCCCATGACCCCCCATGACCTTCCCATGACCCCCCCATGACCCCCCCATGACCCCCCATGACCCCCCTATGACCCCCCCATGACCCCCCAAGACCCCCCTATGACCCCCCATGACCCCCCCAGGACCCCCCCATGACCCCCCAATGACCTCCCCATGACCCCTCAAGACCCCCCTATGACCCCCCCATGACCCCCCCATGACCCCCCATGACCCCCAATGACCTCCCCATGAATCCCCTATGACCCCCTATGACCCCCAATGACCCCCCCATGACCCCATGACCTCTCCATGACCCCCCATGACCCCCCATGGCCCCCCATGACCCCCCTATGACCCCCCGCCCATGACCCCCCCATGACCCCCCCATGACCCCCCATGACCCCCCAATGACCCCCCCATGACCCCCCCATGACCCCCCATGGCCCCCCCATGACCTCCCATGACCCTCCCATGACCCCCCCTAATGACCCCCCATGACCCGCCCATGACCCCCATGACCCCCCATGACCCCCCCAAGACCCCCTATGACCCCCCATGACCCCCCAATGACCCCCCAATGACCCCCCATGACCCCCCATGACCCTCCCATGACAACCCCATGACCCCCCGTGACCCCCCAATGACCCGCATGACCCCCCCATGACCCCCCCATGACCCTCCCACGGACCCCCCAATGACCCCCCAATGACCCCCCATGACCGCTCCCACGTGACCCCCCAATGACCCGCATGACCCCCCATGACCCCCCATGACCCTCCCACGACCCCCCCAATGACCCCCCATGACCCACCCATGACCCCCCCATGACCCCCCTAAGGACCCCCCATGACCTCCCATGACCCCCCCTTGACCCCCCCATGACCCCCCCGTGACCCCCCCATGACCCCCCCAATGACCCCCATGACCCCCCATGGACCCCCCAATGACCACCCCAATGACCCCCCCTGACCCCCATGACCCCCCCAAGACCCCCCTATGACCCCCCATGACCCCCCCATGACCCCCCCAATGACCCCCCATGACCCCCCATGACCCTCCCACGACCCCCCAATGACCCCCCCTGACCCACCCATGACCCTCCCATGACCCCCCCTAATGACCCCCCCATGACCTCCCATGACCCCCCCATGACCCCCCATGACCCCCCCATGACCCCCCCATGACCCCCCCAATGACCCCCATGACCTCCCATGACCCCCAATGACCACCCCCAATGACCCCCCTGACCCCCCCATGACCCCCCCCAAGACCCCCCTATGACCCCCCATGACCCCCAATGACCCCCCAAATGACCCCCCATGACCCCCATGACCCTCCCATGACCCCCCCCAATGACCCCCCATGACCCCCCTATGACCCCCCATGACCCCCCCCTGACCCCCCATGACCCCCCATGACCCCCCAATGACCCCCCCAATGACCCCCCATGACCCCCCAATGACCCCCCCATGACCCCCCTAATGACCCCCCATGACCCCCCATGACCCCCCCCATGACCCACCCATGACCCCCTCAATGACCCCCCATGACTCCCCAAGACCCCCCTATGACCCCCAATGACCCCCCAATGACCCCCCCAATGACCCCCCATGACCCCCCATGACCCTCCCATGACCCCCCAATGACCCCCCAATGACCCCCCATGGCCCCTCATGACCCCCCCATGACCCCCCCATGACCCCCAATGACCCCCCATGACCCCCCTATGACCCCCCATGACCCCCCGTGACCCCCCCATGACCCCCCAATGACCCCCATGACCCCCCATGACCCACCAATGACCCCCCCCAATGACCCCCCCTGGCCCCCCATGACCCCCCCCAAGAACCCCCTATGACCCCCCATGACCCCCCAATGACCCCCCAAATGACCCCCCATGACCCCCCATGACCTTCCCATGACCCCCCCCAATGACCCCCCCATGACCCCCCTATGACCCCCCATGACCCCCCCATGACCCCCCCATGACCCCCCATGACCCCCCATGACCCCCTATGACCCCCCAATGACCCCCCAATGACCCCCATGACCCCCCATGACCCCCCATGACCCCCCCATGACCCCCTAATGATCCCCCATGACCCCCCATGACCCCCCCATGACCCACCCATGACCCCCCCAATGACCCCCCATGACTCCCCAAGACCCCCCTATGACCCCCTATGACCCCCCAATGACCCCCAATGACCCCCCATGACCCCCCCATGACCCTCCCATGACCCCCCAATGACCCCCCAATGACCCCCCATGACCCCCCCATGACCCCCCATGACCCCACCATGACCCCCCTATGACCCCCCATGACCCCCCCCATGACCCCCCCATGACCCCCCCATGACCCCCCATGACCCCCCTATGACCCCCCCATGACCCCCCCAAGACCCCCCTATGACCCCCCATGACCCCCCCAGGACCCCCCATGACCCCCCAATGACCTCCCCATGACCCCTCAAGACCCCCCTATAACCCCCCCATGACCCCCCCCATGACCCCCCATGACCCCCCAATGACCTCCCCATGACTCCCCCCATGACCCCCCTATGACCCCCAATGACGCCCCCCATGACCCCATGACCTCTCCATGACCCCCCATGACCCCCCATGGCCCCCAATGACCCCCCTATGACCCCCCATGACCCCCCCCATGACCCCCCCCATGACCCCCCATGACCCCCCATGACCCCCCATGACCCCCCCATGACCCCCCATGGCCCCCAATGACCTCCCATGACCCTCCCATGACCCCCCTAATGACCCCCCATGACCCGCCCATGACCCCCATGACCCCCCATGACCCCCCTATGACCCCCCATGACCCCGCCATGACCCCCCATGACCCCCCATGACCCCCCAATGACCCCCATGACCCCCCCATGACCCCCTAATGACCCCCCAATGACGCCCCCCTGACCCCCCATGACCCCCCCAAGACCCCCCTATGACCCCCATGACCCCAATGAC
>JANJGK010005270.1:0-30000 GCA_039081455.1 Macrobrachium rosenbergii
ACCGTTGGCCTGCCTCGAGCCCACACGCCATTGCTTGGAGTTTCGAGAAGTCCCCATCGCCTTGCCCCTTTACGGAAGCCCTTGCATCTCACCACGTGGAAGAAACTCGCCCTCGGAAATCGCAAGTCATCCACGGACCGCCTTCTTCGCGCCCTCGGAAAATCTGCTACGGTAAAGTGCCCTGGAAGAGCCCCATTTCAGTCACACTTTTGTCTCGTAACATTTATTTGAAGTGAGCGCCATTAATCAAAGACTCCCATGTCTAATGTCCGTGCGCCTTTTGCACCGGCAATATTAAGTCTCTATTACTCCATCGAAGTCCTCTGGCACCGTCAGTGCAGCTTCGAATTCATTATTCTTTTGTCTATTTTCATTACTGGCGTATAATGTGCATATCTCTCATTTCAGAGGGACCCTATTTCGTGGAAGCTTCTCGGACTGTGTCCGGAATCCCCCAGTTTCACTCAATCCCGTAGGAATCCCCTTCAGGATCAGTAATCTACTTGAGTTCCTCTTGCCCGTACTGATGTCATTTATGTAAATACACTCCTTTAAATTTGCCCACGTGTTTTACGTAATATTTCCCTCAGTAACAAGAGCCCTATGCTCATATGAAATTCTCCTTTGTTTTCCTCTTTTTACGTTTTCCTGGATCCCCGAAGTCAGAATCACAAGGCTAAATTACCTTAAATCGTTGCTACCTGTCTCACAGAGAATATCTCAAACTAAAACCACGGAAAAACGTAAAAATATATATATATATACACACACACACACACGCACACGATATATATACAGCAACATGGCTGTTGTCAGACGTACGGTAATATTCGGGGTGACCCACGGTGCCAAGAGACGGCAAGAACACTGCTAAGACCTCGATGGATTTGCCATCTTAAAGTTGTTTCGTTTCGCTTTGAAATTTTTCACTTGGGCCCCAAATTAGTTCTGCCGGGTTGTATTGGCAGTGGTAGGGAGGAAGCCGAGTAATTTCATAGCCATTTTTTGTTGCAATTTTGTCTTCGACATAAATGTCTTCTATTTTAACGGAGGACTCCTTTACCATCTCTAGAAGTTGACTTTTCAAAATTTTCTCTGTTGATTTCGCACCTTTAGAGATGAGCTATTTTGTAATTACTGCCTTTTTGCTGGACATCGCTGGTAGTCTTTGTATTTCCCTTGAATGATAAGGAGGAGCATGATCCATCCATCACAATAACTGAAGTTGGTGGTGTGTTCGGGAGCAACTGGCAATATGCTGCATTTAATAAAACCGTGGAACTAAGTTTTATTATTATTATATATAAATCGTGTCTTATTACAAATGGACTTTATTATAGGTTTTACATTACAAAGAGTGGAGGAGGAGGAGGAGGAGGAGGAGGAGGGATGAGTGCCACCACCTCAACCCACCAACTCAACCCTCCTCGCCTCCGGTGTGGACGAACACCACCCCTAACGGAGGACTGCCCCCCCCCCCCAATCCTTTACGGAGCAACGTGCGAGAGCATGACGCAGGAACTTTGCACAGTTATTATTATTATTATTATTATTATTATTATTATTATTATTATTATTATTATTATTATTATTATTATTATTATATTTTCATTTTCTGCACCGAATTACTACTACTGAGGTAAAGGTATGAATTATAGCGTCAGTGTCAGGAAAGATTGATCAGAGAGGTCCATTTGTTTCTGTCGAAATGCGCTGGAGAATTTGACACCTCTCGTTTGTTTGTTTGTTTGATCCATGAGTTTTGGTGGAATGCTCTCCTCCTCCTCCCCCCCCCTCCTCCTCCTCCATCGCTTTTGTGTTATTCTTTCCACGAAAGACTGTAGACTTTTGGTCGACTTTGTGGGGATGCAAAAGTGTTGGCGTTTATATACAGTAGGTGTAGCAGCCGAATTTTGTGTATCCATCTGTTCCCCAACCTAGGCACCTAATGCTATTTGTGTTAACTGTTCAGAACTGATCTACATTAATTAATGCTATTAGTTGGGGTCATTTTTTCACTGTATTCATTGCTGATGCACTATATTGTGAAGTAACTTTTTTTTTATTTCAAAGTCTTGAAAGTCTTTTCAAACATGAACATGGCCTTTCCTGTTACAAGTACTGGTTCCTTGCTTAAGGTGCATTATTATTATTATTATTATTATTATTATTATTATTATTATTATTATTATTATTATTATTATTATTATTATTATTATTATTCATTAGATGAAACCTGTTCATATGGAACAAGAAGCCCGCCAAAGGGGCCATTGACTTGGAATTCAAGCGTCGAAAGAATATCAAATATGAAAAAAAATATGTCCACATCACTGTGCATTTATTATTTTACACATTTTCCACGTTACGGTGTTGCTACCCAGTGACGTCAGACTTCAGCTGGAAAGAAGCCACTGTTATTCAGCCAATCAGAAGGTCGGTTCCTCCTCGTCATTTGTTTGAAAAGGAAGGTCACGGACGGTTCTGATTGGTCCAGGGGGTGTTCCAGGCAGCCGGAATTCGGGAGGACCCAAAAAAGCAGTGCAGTGTTATGTCTGTGGTTCGTCCGTCACGGGATTCTCAGCAATGCTCGCGGGATTTTCCCACATTTTTGGGACGTCGTTCTGAAAAAAAGGTAGGTTTTGTTGTGGTTTGGGTCCCTCCACTGGGCTATGTAGGTCGCTGGTTTCTGTCTAGAATGATAATAAAGATGCGAAGGTTTGGAACCAACAAGCTGGAAGCTGCCCAGGGAAATGGGTTAATGGCCGACAGTTCCCAGTAGGAAAAAGGACTGAATTCCAGGAGTATTAGATGAGTGATTTATGGAATGATGTTTCTTGAAAGAGGGCGACCAGAGTGACCAGGCAGTAGGAAGAGAGCCCTGGGTTTTCATTTCTATCTTTACAGGACTTTCATAGGTCCTCATTTAATCCAACAAGAATGACCTATAATGAGGTATTAGTTTATGGTATATTTGGTGTTATTCTCCCGACGGTGTTCAATATAATGAAGGCACTAGCCTTACGTTCCCGACAGTCGGGTCTCCAGTGATGGAAACTGTATATTGATTTCCCGACCGTCGTTGAAATAGGGTTTGAAATGTTCACTTAACAGTGATAAATGATTTCATGATGTGTGTTCCTAATGCATCCTTTCTGGAGTGGTTCAGATTTTTTGGTCATCATATGTGACAACTGGAAGTCACTTCCTAATCTCGTTTGTAAAGGTTTTCCCGGAAAACCCTCTATAAAAGGGGGGGGGGGGGGTGGCGGTCGCAGTGCCTTGTGAAAGAGATCTTCCAGGATATGATGTTGTCATTTCGAGAGAGAGAGAGAGAGAGAGAGAGAGAGAGAGAGAGAGAGAGAGAGAGAGAGAGAGAGAGGGGGGGGGGGGGGGGGGGGGAATGATTTCGAAGTTTTTCCCGCTGGGCGTTCTTGCATTGCTCTTGACATTCTGGACAGCTGACGGGAAAGCATAAAATTCTCCTTTCAATAACACCGTCATTTGACGTACAGGTCATGGAAATACATGGCATTTGATACAGTACATAACACACTTCACGATATAGCTACAGGACATATTCTGTAATTAGAAGCCGTTGCCAGAGAATATCAGTGATTTATGGACACAAATATTCACATTAATATTTGGGTGCAGTTAAATTATAGCTCCCCCCCCCCCACAGGCCCTGACTGAAATCCTGCCATTGCCTATATACTGTATACGATGCGTTGTTAATGAGACGATTAAATCTGTGGGTTAGCATAGATAAACGTCAGGCTGGGGCCCAAAAAGGTAGAGGGTGTATTGAGCAAATCTTTTCCTTAAGGCTTGTGATGGACTATGCTCTCTTTAAGAAAAAGAAACTGTATGTTCTATTTGTAGATTTTAGTAAACCATACGACCGTGTGCCAAGAGATAAGTTAATTGAGTGTCTTAAAGAGAAAGGTTGTGGAGAGATTATGTTAATGACCATACATAAGATCTATGCATGTACAATGAGCGTGTTGAAATCAGCTATGATTATATCAACTATTGGGATACGTCAGGGTGCCCCAACAAGCTGTCTGTTATTTGTAATTTATCTAGATAGATAAAATGGTCAGAATGATAAAGGAGGGAATTGGCAGAGATGGGTTTTTAGGGACAATGCATACGCTATTAATGATGGATGACACACTTATTTTAAGTTCATCAAGAGAAAAGTGTTTGGAGAAAATAGGGATTGTATTGGATTACTGTAACTCGTACGGGATGATTGTTAATGAAAAAAAAGACCAAGTTTTTTGTAGTTAATGGAAATGCAAGAGATAAAGAGTCTTTAGTCATAAATAATGTCAAGATAGATAAATATCTGTATCTCGGTGCATGGTTTACGGGTGATGTCAAGATGCAATCAGTGCTTAAGCAACATGAAATTGAGAATGCAAACACCATTAACAAATTTTCAATATTTTGTAATAACAATACAACTATGCCATATGCATATAAAGTAAAAGTTTTTAAAGCAGCTTTAGGAGCCTCACTCCTATATAGCGCAGAGTGTTGGCTCACAACAAACCTAACTCGCATGGAAAGGGCGTACTGTATAACCAGGCCGTTAGATGCTTACTCGTATTAGGAGTCCGAACTAATACGCCTATAGCAGTGTGCTTGGTGGAGAGTGGTCTTGAGTCTTTTACTCATGCACTACAAATAAGAAGAAAACGTTTCCTAGAAAAGAAATTAGCGGACATTGATATAGAAGAACCTTTCCACTATATATATGATATTTGCAGAAGGGAAAGTACGCCAGGTTATAGATTTTTGAACTCTTGTATAACTAATGCCATTGTGGGATCAAGTCTTGACCAAATAAAGGATGAAATACGTAATAAACCTGAAACAGCAACAAAATATTATACATATCGAGAGGTTTTAAATAGATCGTTACAAATTCATAGTGTGTACAGTGCGAATGTTTACATACCGGACTATTTACGAATTGCCTTCACAAGAGTACGTACAATGTCCCACGATCTACGGATGGAGACAGGACGGTGGAGTAGAACGCCAAGGGAGTTACGAGTCTGTAATTGTGACTCACAGACTGTGCAGAGTGAAGCATATGTTTTAGGTGAATGTCCAAGGTCAAGATCGAAGCGGCAAAAATTTAGAAATCTAAATTATGCGAACATTGACGCACTGTTTCGAGAGGAAAATAACTTAATTGACCTGTGTCAGTATATATTTGAAGTATTAAAGATTTACGATGAATAAATGACTGAGCTTAAACAGATAAATGAATGAATGAATAAATAAATAAACAATTAGACAAATCAAATAAGGGTTATTTTCTATTTTGGTGTTGGTACTTGAGGGACTTCTTGTGGTGTTAGATTGGTAGCTGGATATTGTGAATGAGAAAAATTTTTCCTTTTTATGGACAAAATATTTTATAATGTATGGGACAGATGAGTTATTGTTATAAACTAAAAAAAAAATACACTTTTGTGCAAACAATGTAAATATGGAATTATGTAATGTTTTGTCAATAAAGAATAATAATAAGAGAAATCAGTCTTCCTTCACTTCTTGTAACTACACTTCCCAACTTTGGCCTAGTTTGAAAAAACGCGTCTGCCATTAAACAGAAAGTGCTGGTTGACCAAGTTGTTGCAGAAAACGTGAAAAAGTCCCCCCCCCCTCTCTCTCTCTCTCTCTCTCTCTCTCTCTCTCTCTCTCACTCTCTCTCTCTCTCTCTCTCTCTCTCTCTCTCCTCGCAGTACACAAGAGAAGGCGGGTTGTGGAAGGAATGGTAATGGGCGATTTCGAATCCGCGCCGCCACTAGGGCCAAACCACTCATGTGATAACGCTAATATTTATGTGAGCAACAGAATGGACAGTCTTTTATATTAATAGCAAGGAGTGCAGTCCACGAAGATATTCGCTAAATGAATTTTCTTAAATATTATTCTTTAACAGAGAGAGAGAGAGAGAGAGAGAGAGAGAGAGAGAGAGTTAAAATGCTAAGGTGTGCCACCCACTCTCACGTACTTGGTCATGTCAACTGTGAAAATAAGTCGCAAAGTTCTGTGACCAGTAGACCTAAAATTCTGGTCGGTAGAGGCAGGCCTGGAATAGAAACCAAAGAACACTCACTGCCTGCAGACAAACTAGCTACCACACAAACTGATCACTGGAGGCCAACATGAAGACGGCTCTTCACCGAGCGCCATAGAAATGAAGTTGTTCACTCTCTCATTCATAGCTTCACCTCATTCCCAACAAAGAAGCGAGTTTGCTCCAAAGTGCTTCTTCATCCACACTTAGAAATGCCAAAGTTCCTTCCAATTTCGTTTTCAGTCATCAAGGCTTCACAGCTCTTCCCCCACCTCAAGTTCTAACCACCATGGGTTGCAATGAGCCCCGACTGCCTCCAATGGACCAAGTCAGTTCTTAACGAGTAAATAAAAGGGAAAAGGAAAATGGCAGCAGCTCCTTTTCCATACTAAGGCTCTCCAAAGAGAGCATAGCGCATGTTAAGCCTACATGGCGCCTGTTTCAAATAGCAGAGCTCTACTGTTTAACAAAACATTACAAAAACACTGAAACAAACATCAAAACAAGAAAAGCGTTTTCTGTAACCACTCTATCTACACCAGACAGCATTATTATTATTCTGAGCACGCTTGCCTCCACAAGGAACAAATATAAGACGACTTTAGTGAAATAACTGCCATGTCACCATGTGAGCCATAGGCCTAATGATTCACCAAGACTATAACGGATGAAGAGGCCACAGGATGAATACATAGCAACAATTGCACGCGAAAGACCATAAAAATGATTCTTTGGTCCTAGAACAATCTGTCATATGCACTTATGCTCTGTTCTCTGATCTATCAGTGCAAATACTGAAATGGTATCGAAGTACAAGCTCCAAAAACAGAAAAAAAACTCCCAGTTATCATGAATTACAACAACCTTTTGCGCTGGTGTGAGAGAATAAGCTACTAACCTCCTAAAACTGTGGCCCTAGATCAGTCAGTAATCTACTGAAGGAACTAGAACCATGTCAGTGCTTTAAATACAAAAAGAAGAAAATAAAAACTAATGACAATCCACTAAGTTAGGAGCTTCGCGGAACAGGTATTTTCTTTTATTTTCCTGTTAGAATAATAAATTAATCAAGACAAAACGTGGAACAAAGGATGGAGCGAGAGTATGAACGAGGAAGCCAAGTAATAGTTCCTGGGCCAACCTAAGTCAATCTTTTGCAAGCTCTTGAACAACTTGAGAGAGAGAGAGAGAGAGAGAGAGAGAGAGAGAGAGAGAGCTTTGAAGTAGTTTAAATAAGGAGCCATGAGAGCCGAAACCTGCTACAAGATAAGTTGCCATCAAGATTTGTCCATTGGCATGATAAGGCTGACGGTAAAATGCTTCTGTTCAACTCTCTTTCTTTTCACAAAACGTTATCGTAAGTTTGTGTCCACGAGAAAATAGATGGAGAGAAAAAAGGACAATGAAAAATAGAGAGAAATCCCCGTCATTTTCATGACAACTGAAACTCGAAGGCTGCAAATATCTTCCGATGTCTGTCACGAATCAAGGCTCCACAGATACTACGACGCACCTTCCGTGTAAAGATGGCAATCTATTAAGTAATCATTTAATTAGTATCAGGCAGATTTAAATTCCAGTTCTCGTTCTGATTTAGCTGCTATGACGATGTCAATTCTATTTACCCCAACGTTTCCTGCGCCTACCCACTGCATAATTATCATTTGTGATAGCCTGATAAGGTGAGTTTTCAAAGCACCATACTTAGGCCTCTGTGCAAACAGTAATGCAACTTTCCAAAGCTTGTATGAGTACAAAAGTGAACGAGCACCGGCGTCAAATGACTCTAATGATCATTTCCTCTCGGATACCGAAGACGAATTTCATACTACATCGCGGATATTCATGTTACACCGCAAGATGTGAAACGCTCACTTAGGCCGATAAGAAATGATATGAAGGACACTGACGCTGCTTTTGGTAAACTTCTTGTCTTGAGGGAAGGAACAGTCTGCCTCCTTTCCACGGGTCTTCTTGAATGGACGATGGCTCCTCAAGCCAAGGCTGCACCATCCCAAAAAGGATACAATCCTATTTCAAAACTGAAATTGCAATGAAAGCTCTCTCACCTCACCAAACACATGCCTTACAAAAATACTAAACAACAAACACAGCTTGATAACACGGAGCCACGTCCGTCAATGAATTGTAGAAATATTCGGTGTTTATTTCACCAAGTTAATCAAAAGAGCACATAGGCTTACTCTGCACTCTCTCTCTCTCTCTCTCTCTCTCTCTCTCTCTCTCTCTCTCTCTCTCTCTCTCTCTCTCTCTCGTGTGTATTTGTGTGCTGGGCAAATGCGCTTCTGGAAAACGAGCGACTGCTCAGACAGACTACGAGAAGGCCAACAGTCTTGGGGGGGAGAGAGGGACTGGAGACCCGCAGAAACTTAGGAAACTAGATCAATCACCTAGACCTAATACTCAAGTAGTTAACGTCTAGTTGACGATGACAAGAAATCCCTGACGATCGGTGAATGCTCAGGTTTGGCGACCCACAACGAATGGCAGATAAAAGGCGTTATCTTGGAAATCATCAACAGCCCAAAATGAGTGCTCAGAAACGTGCAACAGCCTTTAGAGGTCTGGTGTGAGTGGTAACGGATATGACAATTCAGCTCGAGAGAGAGAGAGAGAGAGAGAGAGAGAGAGAGAGAGAGAGAGAGAGAGAGAGAGAGAAAATAGCCACGAGTTTATGAACAAACTGAAGGGGGGCAAATTCAGCTGTGCATACTGCATAAAGTCACAAAAGGTGGTGCGAATCTCTCTCTGGAAGACCCTAGACATAGAAACGTTCTGTTGGACCTTTCACGAAGCCCACAGAATAATAAATCTTTCAGGAATGACACTGAAAGCAAGATGATGCAAGTATGACTGAAAAACAGTGTGACTACTGCAGAAAATAAGGTTGTATAATACACAGCCTCCATGAGTGAATAGACCATTTGAACGAATTAACATACGAAAAGTACAATCAAACTGAAAACACTCACTATGTATACTGCCCTGTACATGGCGGGGTTGGTATCCACCCCAAGGAAACCCCACAAAATTCCTTAAAATTGTGATTCCAGTGACGGAATAGACATGGTCCATTGGAAAATACCTGTGTGAAGGCCGTCCATTCTCTAACAAGCTTGGGGAAATTGCAGAACTGATTTGATGGATCTGGGTATTTACAAAGTAGCGCTGAAGAGCCCGAATGTGTGGCTGGGAGGAGGTTTCTTGGTTATGGTTCTCTCAAGTTATTGACAAAAGCAGCTCAAACCAATCTCCATTAAAACAAGTCACAAATACTTAGTTGCAGAACACTTCAATATAAATTCAAATGATCAAGAATAGAATCCATCATTATTGCAACTTACAATTCATACTTTTCAGAATTCCTAACGAACGTCCAAAAGCCTCAAACCAAGAGCGCCATTTTTTCTCTAAAGTTTTCTCCAAAAATCTTATAACTGTTGCACTGAACAAGTGTTTGACCAAAACGGCTTATTTTTATGTCAAACTCTGTCCCTCGAGGCTAATGTTTGAACAAACTGGAATCTGCCCTAAGTATGGAAGCTGTCTCTCAAATTTGATTATTTTTGGTCTCGTACTTCTTGAGATGGGTCTTGTAAAATGACTGAACCTATTTCCACTTAACCATCCCCCCCCTAAAGAAAGGGGGAGTGGCCCCAAAAGTATAAACTTTTACCCGAGAGTGCTTTGTACTAATTTTGAAATGAACCCAGTGGTTCCGAAAATGTCCATATTGTGAAAAGTCTACTTCCTACTTACATATACACATACATACGTTTGATAAGTTCGCCTGATCTAAAAGCCCTTCAGAAACTGATGAAGCAGAACATACACACACACACACACACAGGAAACCACACGAGGACTGACATCAATGCCTCCAAAAATCAAGGCAGACAATGAAATCACATCAAAACTCCTGGAAAGGGTCGTAGTCGAAGAAGAAGACGACGACCTCGACCGGACAGGAGGAGGAACACCGGCTCCTTCAGAAAGCCCACCAGACAGTGGAAGAGAGGACGACCTATGTATTCGACTACCAACTCTGTCTCGGGGGACACTGACTGCAAAAATGCATGAGAGTGGCCCGTACTAGAAACTCGAATTTCATGTGGATCTGAGGTGATAATTACATGACAACGGAAGGAAGCAACAGTGAAAGTCACAAGGTAAACAGCCATGAATTTGTAAACTCCAGAAACCTTCGGAAACACAGTTGACGCCTGGTACGAACTCCATCTTCCATTTCTTTGTTCGCTTTTCAAAAGGAAGGAAAGGAATGGAGGTTGCCTCGTCGAGGGCCTCAGGGACTGGAACAGGTCGAACCACGTCTTCTGTTGGCGTTGCCGGAATGACCAGAGAGAGAGAGAGAGAGAGAGAGAGAGAGAGAGAGAGAGAGAGAGAGAGAGAGAGAGAGAGAGAGAGTCGAAGAAGGGTGTAAAGTCACAAAGCAGCAATGTACCCAGTACTAGAAATGTTTCCTCTCCTTTATCAGCTTTAAATTGGATGGGGAAACAGCTTTGCCGCTTCAGCAAGCGGTATTATTATTATTATTATTATTATTATTATTATTATTATTATTATTATTATTATTATTATTATTATTATTATTATTATATTATTATTATTCAGAAAATGAAGAACCCTATTCAAGAAGCTTCCAAAGAACATTAAGGTGTCTATTTGAAAGTAGTAACAGAAGGTAACAGGAAATACAGAGAAAAAGAAAACTTATTAGAAGAGAAAAAAATTAATTAATTTGATAAAATGGAAGTAAATGGTCAAAATAGGAGAATTGTATTAGGGTGATAATGCATTGCATCTTCGCTTGAAATTTAGAAGTCCCAAGAGCACAACATACTCAGTAGGGAGGGAGACTGTTCCACAGTCCTCCAAAGGTGTGAGGAGGAACAAAGGACCTCTGGAACTGAGAAGCTCCACAGCGAGGCACATTTCCCTTGACTAATGCCAAGCGCCAGGAAGAGGCGGGGCGAGGGGGGGGGGGGGCGATTTCAACCATTCACTGCTCTAGACAGCGAAAAAGAGGAGTTGGAGTGGTTGGACAGCAAGATTGCAGTAAGGAAGCAGCCTTTAGTAATGCCTACAGTGCGTCGCGTGAGGTGCACTGAAGACACTGACCCCCTACAGGGGAACAGAATACACGTCTTAGTGAAGCTTTGTGCTCAATCTAAGTCTCTCACAAACCTACTCTGTGATACACACACACATACACACACAGAGAAAATGGAAGGGAACAGAGAGAGAGAGAGAGAGAGAGAGAGAGAGAGAGAGAGAGAGAGAGAGAGAGAGACGCTTAACTATTACCCAGGGTTCAATAAGGAACTTTGGCTCCATATAAATAGAAACATCCCAGTTTTCAAAGATTGCCTTTCAGAATTTTATATTTGTAACTGCTTAAAGAAAAGTCTATTGCCAAACCTTTCCTATTAACAAAGATCCAATCCCCACCACGTGTAGATTCTACATGCAAAAAGTTCCGTCTACTTACAGCTCATGAAAAGGGTAGACCTACAAACGAAATTGTGGTCTTTGCATCAAATTTTAAGATAAAAAACTTTCGGAATGTTTACCTATATTAAATTCAGTCTACCTGGATTTCCTGAAATAAAACTTTCCAAACACCGACCCAGTTCGGAAAAACACGTCTGCTCTTCGATGGAAAATGCTGATTAGCCCCAATATCAAGTTGTTTCAGAAAACGGGAAAGAGCGCACTTTCTCTCTCTCTCTCTCTCTCTCTCTCTCTCTTCTCTCTCTCTCTCTCTCTCTCTCTCTCTCTCTCAGACTCGATTCCTAAATAGGTGGTGTTGGGGGGGGGGGGATGGTAATGGGCGGTTTCGAATCCCCTTCCCACTGGGACCAAACCACTTTTGTGATGCTGCCAATAGTTCTGCGCGCCAAAGGATAGACAGCCCGTTTTAAATAAAAAGGAATGCAATCAACGAAGAAATTGTAAAGTTCAGAATTTGTACAAAATAAATTTTATTTAATATTCTTCTGCACAAAGAGAGAGAGAGAGAGAGAGAGAGAGAGAGAGAGAGAGAGAGAGAGAGAGAGAGAGAGAGAGAGAGTTAAAATACTGGGGTTACCACTCTCACGTATTTGATCATGTCAGTTGTAAAATTAAAGGAAGCAAAGTCCTGTGGCCTGTAGAACTAAACTTGTGGCTGAAAAGTAGGCCCTAGAATGCAAACCAAACAACGTAACTGAAAGAGTCAGAGGGCATTTTCCAGCAAAGCCCTCCTCTTTCCAGATCACACCAATGAGGACGAGATCGAACTGACCACCAGCTCAGTCACGTGACCCAAGACAGGGGTCAAACAATGCCCTGAGAGAGGGAAGCCGGGAGAGAGACGTTGGCGAGAGTGATTAAACATCAATCAGGGAACATCCCCCTCGCAGCTGGCGAGCATTCCCCCTTTGTGGAGTGGGCTCCCCTTTTCCTACGAAGATAACGTGCCCGAATTCCGACTGCAGTGAGGGGGGCAGTCAAACAAGGGCTGTGGGATTCATCCTTCCTCTCTAATTATGAGAGTAGATCTTAAGTCAAGAGGTATGTCTGGATAGGGAAGGGGGAGTTTGCCCAGGCAAATTTCTATCATTCTCTCGTCGTTTGATTTCAGGTTTTCCTTCCTTTGGAATTCTTTTTACGATCGGCCAATCAGTGATTGAATGTCCCTTTGCTTCATGAGGTACCCTTGCTGAATTCAATAAGTGAATTTAAGTGCCTCCTCCAGCCTTAGACTTTGTTCATTTACTTGATAGTCCAGCATGTTGATGTTGATAATCAACGAAGCTCTGTCGGCATTCTCAGGAGATGCTATTTCACTTGTGCAATCGATCTGCATTCGTATTCCTGTTACCAGTTTCGCCAAGTTGCTACATTCAAGCTCCGTTGCGCCTCCACAGGTAATTTTGCTGGTTTTGGGATACCATTCCCTGAACCCCATTTAGAGCCGGATCTAATTTTCCCGTGTCATTTTTGCTATAATTAATTATGTTTCCCCCATCAAATCATCATTAATGAACTGCGAGTCCCTTGTAAATTAATTATGCTTAATTTTGACATATTCTTTATGTAAATAAACCCTTAGAATTGATTCCTCTGAGTCTCACTGGAGACCCTCGATTTCCTGCTTTGTCTTGCAAAAGACAAGAAGCAGCAGCGAGCCTCTTATCTCAAGGTCAGGTCAGATTTCAATGCTATTACCATCCCCACCTCTACTTGTTACAAATGTCAGAGTTCAATCGATTTCCTTTTCAGTCATCCAAGACTTCACAGCTCTTTCCCCACTCAGGGTCTAACCACCATGGGTTACAATGAGGCCCCACAGCCCCCAACGGAGCAAGTCAATTCTAAACAAGCAAATAGAAGGGGAAGAGAAAATGACAGCAGCTCATTTTACCAACTAAGCTCTCCAGGGACAGCTGAGCACATGTTAACTTTACATAACGCCTTTTTTATAAATAGTAGAGCTCTACTGTTTAACAAATCATGATGAAAGACACTGAAACAACAAGCATCAAAGCAAGAAAAGAGTCTTACGTGACCACTCTCCTCTGCACCAGATAGTATCATTATTATTATTCTGAGAACGCCTGCCTCCACAAAGAACGAATATGAGACGACTTTAGAGAAAATAATTGGCCTGTCACCATGTAAGACATAGGCCTATGATTCACCAAGACTATAACGGATGAAGAGGCCGCAGGATGAATACATAGCAACAAGTGCATGTGAAAGACCATAGAAATGATTCTTTGCTCCCAGAACAATGCATCACAGCAGTTCTCTCTTCTCTGGTCTATGTTGTCCAATACGGGAATGGTACAGAAGTGAGAGCTGTTAGTCAGCTCAGTGGTGTGGTAAAACTAAGGCATACTTAACTTTAACAACCTCAACAAAAATCGTGTCAGTTCTCTTCATTTACAACAAATAAGCTGGCACTCTGCAGTGAGCACAGTCCACAATTTCTGTAGCGAGAGAGAGAGAGAGAGAGAGAGAGGAGAGAGAGAGGAGAGAGAGAGAGAGAGAGAGGAGAGAGAGAGAGAGTTATCTCGATCAGAAGAGCAGCACTTGGCTAGGTCAGTACCAGAGTAACCCCAGTGGATGACGACTGCCCATGTGACATTTATGTCCAATGACATTTAAAATACAAATTAAAATCTGTCTACTTTAAGCAAATCGACTTTTTCCGATTCATAAATGCCACAAGCACCATTGAATGGGTCTTTTACTAAAGAGTGCAAAGAAAACCGTTTCTTTGTCGGTTGCAAGATGATCGCAATGATTGGCATCTGGAGAAATGACCCCACATATATATGACATTTCTTTTTCTTCCCAGAATGAGCCGAACCGAACTTCGACCGACAAGAGAAATTCCACCCACACCCGCTATTCAAAATGATTCCTGTCAATACTGAGCAACAAACAAAAAAACTTTATAGTTATTCAGCAAGTTAGGGAACTTCGAGGAAAAAGGTGTTATTATTTTCTCCTCAGAATAATAAGCGTACCAAGGCAAAGTGTGGAACAAAGGATGGAGAAAGAGAAAACTTCAAATAAAATAAGGAAGCCAAGTGATTGACAGGTCCTTGAACAACTTAGTCAACCTCCTGGAAGCGCCTATGAGAGAGAGAGAGAGAGAGAGAGAGAGAGAGAGAGAGAGAGAGAGAGAGAGAGAGAGAGAGAGAGAGAGAGAGAGCGAGCGAGCAGTATTAACATGCAGAACCCACTAAACTCTGAATTTCAAACGAGGAACCATGAGAGGTGAATTCGATTACATATTACTTGTCATCTGAATCTGTCGACTGCTGACATGAACACCTCAACAATTACAATAAAAAGTCAGCTTTCATTTTGAACCGTTGGTAGATCTGGCTGCTGTTATAAGGATTATTTCGTTCGTCGCATCCTGAGCCTCCCCACGGCATCATTAGTTTTTGCAGGATTAATAGAGTAGAGTATTAATCCTGAGTTTTTGGTGACATCTTGATAGAAAGCGTACGCTTCCCAAAACACCACACTTAGGCCTATGTGGAAGCAGCACTTCAACTCCTCACATCTCGTGTGAGAACAACAGCGAATGAGCTCCGATGTCAATTAACTCTTAGGGTGATTTCATCTCAGATACCGAAAGAGAATCTTGTACTGCCTCACAGATACTTCTGCGGCGTCGTAAGCTATAGGATATGGAATGGAATATAGAATTTAGGCCAAAGGCCAAGTGCTGGGACCTATGAGGTAATTTTCAGAGCTGAAAATGAATTGACAGGAAAAAGGTCCTGAAAGGTGTAACAGGAGAAGGAAACCTTTTGCAGTTGCACTGTGAAACAATTGTCAGGAGAGGGTTAAGGAAAGTAAGATGGAAGAAAGAGAAAATGAACGGAGGTACAGTGAAAGGAATGAAAGGGGTTGCAGCTAGGGGCCGAAGGGATGCTGCATTAACTAAGTAATGCCTACAGTGCACCGCATAGTGTGCACTGATGGCACTACCCCTCCCCCACTGGGGTTGTAAGCTGTGAAACGCACACTTGACCCTACAAGCGGTTTTGTTTCACACAAAAAACAAAAATCCTCTACTGTGTTGTTACAGCTTTCCTATTCCATTGAGAGAGAGAGAGAGAGAGAGAGAGAGAGAGAGAGAGAGAGAGAGAGAGAGAGAATACGGTAATATTCATTTGTCATCAGCAAAAATGTCGAAATAAGCCGGTTCACAATACAAAGCTCGCATGAAATGAAACTCCTAAATATCACAAAAAATGCTTCTGAACTGACTCTCCGGAGATCCACGCTGTTTCACAACTGTCGATAATAATCATCCTCGAAGATTAGTCAAAACTTTAACCTAAAATAATTCCATTCAGTCACCTGTGAAAGCGGCGCCACTGAATTCTGAAAAGCTATTACAGACGCTCCTGTAAGTATCAGGAAATTCAAGCGTACCACTTTTGATTAAAACTGCAAACCAAAATCAGCACCATTAAACTGAAACTGGAGAGAGAGAGAGAGAGAGAGAGAGAGAGAGAGAATGTCGCAGCAATGTATTGCAATATAAAGTTAGTAGCTACAGGTCACTGTACTAAGCACCTTCAAGACTTGTTACTTGTGAATGTCCTCACCTGATAAGCACAAGATCAAACCTGCCATTTGCCCAACAGAGCCTCACAAACGACAACCCAGCCACCACCAGTCAAAAGTTGAAACCAGAATCATCATCATTTCTAATCTTGACAATCACCATCATTATTATGGCAGCCTAAAGAGACCAATAGGTTTTTCCCAGCTGAGGCTCCCGAGTACAGCCAAAAATATTCGGCCTTCAGTGGAAAGTGACGACAACTGGAGAGGCTGCTGGTCAGGAGGACAGCCCCCAGGCGCCATGACTCCCCTACAGAGAACTCGTGAAAACCACCCGGCAGAAACCAAGATTGTATCTGTGGCCGAGGAGGAGGGAGGGGATGAGACCGCCTGCTTTAAAGACCCTCTGGTCATACTGACCCCCACAGGACGTCCCTTCTCCTCAGAAGGTCTTTCCTATCTCTCACAGAATTTAACCATTTGATGCAAACAACTAGGCCAACCAATTGGTAATATGACTACAAAAATCTGCTCATTTTTAGTCAGCTTGTGAACCAACAGACGAACAAACAAACAAAAAAAATACTCCTTGGCAAAAGTAATGAAGACATCAAGTCACTCCAGAATGAGTAGATACTATCATGGATGTCTTGTGTTCTTCCCAAATGTGCACCAGAAGTTATGAGGAGCGTGGGACAGGGAGGCACCCTCAGTGTAAACTGCATCGTTATTCCTACAGAAAACTGAGAATGAGCCACTTGGTTCTTACCTGTGTGCCCCAATGCAGAGGGTAACAGCATTTCTTAGCTATCTGTCCCAAAGCACGTGAGTAAGACATTTCTTAATATGCCAATGAAGGAAAAAAGGGTCAAAAACAGCCGCAGGAAGACTCACTTCAGCCAAACTTCTTGTTGAACGACGGGACGCCGGAGAGATGTGCAACTTTCCACTGTAGCATCATCAGCAATCTAAAAAGAAAATAATTTATATTAATAATGTGAAAAACATACACATTCAGATACACAGATAAGAGCAGACATAATACACACGAGACTAGTTTCTTAGAGCAGCAAGCGCAAAAGCCTGATATTTTCGGAAAAGAATGGGAAAACAATAAAAATGATTAAGAGTGGCACTTACCTTATTTTGACAACCTTCCTGAGAGAGAGAGAGAGAGCAGTCCTTCCCTTCCAGGGGTCTTGGTGTAACCCGGAGGGGAGGCCAGGTCTTCAGACGGTCTCTTCTGCATCCTGCAAATAAAACAGTCCTTACTATAAGGAAATTTAAATAAAAGATTATGACAACCTTCTCGGCAAACACACACCCCCTAAAATACTACACAGGAAATACGCATATAATGTGCTTTAATTAAGAATTATACGTAAATCAGATGATTGATTTACCAAGAGGAAAGAGTATGAAAGTATAATAGACACCCACACACGTACATATAAATATGCGCGCTTTCGTCCCCACTCGGTAACGAGCCACAATAATCTAAAGACCACAGAAAAAATAAACTCGGAGCTCAACCTGACTGACAATGTTCGAATCTGCCCTGTTCTGTTCTGCTCCGTTCCGTTCCTCAGCAACGAAAAATTGCAGCAGCACAAGTTGACTGCATTCCTCAAGACACCATAAGTCTGGAAAAACACAGCAGGCCCAGAAAGCTGACGTGTGAATGAGACGCCCACACCGCCTCGCGATAACACTTCACCACAACCGCCCACAGGGAACCATCGAGTCTCCTCCTCCTGTTGTATTAGTGGAGGGAATAAACTGACGTGACAGGAACTGACGGACGGACAGAGACAGGCAGCAGTCAGGGCGCGCTTACACACGGCAACACTAACACCAGCACTTGCAGCAACAAACAAAATTATTACTAATTAAAAGCCACTTACCGACGACATCACAGGAAGCGCTCCAGCCTGACTGGCAGGACTGGTGGTTAACTATGAACACTCCCTCAATACTCTCTGTTCACTTCTTATCTTGAAGGGGATGACTTCAGCAACGCTATTAAAAATGACGCTGAAATTATCATAACAGCCCCTGGTTATCCCATAACAGACTTAAAGCCCCTGAGAGAGAGAGAGAGAGAGAGAGAGAGAGAGAGAGAGAGAGATCCCTGTAACGGAGACAAGCACTGGGTTTAACCCTCAAAGTACACACCTGAGTGTGCTTTAATATTCTCACAACATAAATAAATTCCGTTCGGCGAAGAGGTCGATCGAACCAAGTTTCACGAAGCCTCATTCAGGGATTAAGGAAGACCTGTGTATATACATATATATATATATATAAATTTATATGCATATGTATACATACATATGTATACACATATATATACATACATACATACATATATACATATATAAATACACACACACATATATGTATATATATATACATATATATGGGGACTTATTTCACAGGGCATAAACTGGTCTCATCACTCTCACCATAGGCAAGGGGGTCCATTCAATACAACGCGAGTACATTTCAAGAACCTTGACTCTGCGATGAAACGGCTCCCTCGGTGACCACAGTCAGCGACAACAACCCAGGAAATATTCGAAACAACAAAATACTGCCGGCTAAAACAACTCCGGGTCTTTCATTAATTACTCAACACTTTGTTTCCCAAGAGGTCGAAACCCTCCTCCCCACCCCCCAACAGAAGGGGAAGGAGGTGTCACACTCGGTCACTCTCTGATCTCTGAAGCCAAAGAAAGGCGGCCAGAGGCAACATTCCATCGAGTGGAAAAACAGCCCCTTCAGCACAAAGGCTCTTCCTCACTGTTGTCGGTCGATTATGTCCCTTTTCCCGAAAGTGAGTGAAAATGGTACTGCATTTTAAACAGTGACAGTGCTTATGGGAATAGTATTTATGCTTTTTTCTGTTCACTGCCAGACATACTCAAAGACAAGCCCCCACCCTCTCCCCTCCCGTCAATGTCACTGTCAATTTCAAGTAATTAGGAAAGAAAAAACCTGGCCTTACATTTCATTTTGGCTTTCTTGGTTTTTAACCTAATTACTTGAACAAACAGATACTGAGCTTTTAACATTCTCTCTCTCTCTCTCTCTCTCTCTCTCTCTCTCTCTCTCTCTCTCTCTCTCTCTCTCTCTCTCTCTCTCTCTCTCTCTCTCTCTTGCACCTAAAGATTTATTGTATCAGTTATGACCTCCACAGAGAGCTCTGTAGACATCAAAGGCCCACTGCAGTTTCTAGGCACACGAGCAGAATGCCTTCACCAAGACACACTTGCTGACTTCTCTCTCCTTTAGCAAATGATGGAAACTGGAGTTCTGTTTATACACGTTTCAGATTGTTTACTGTTGGACATTTACTGTCAGTACCAAGTCTTTGTGGAGCTTCTGTTACAGAAATTTAACTCGTAACGATTGAGCATGCTCACAGTCGATTCGGTTCTTAAAATATAACGCTAAGCAAAAGATGGATTTATGATACACTGTACCGTAATACAGGTTCAGTATTCTCGTAGGAATTACGAGGTTCAGGATTTATTTGGGAAAGAATACCTTCAGTTCAGTTATTTCGTCAAAGTCCAGTTACCCAAGAATGCGTCGACCGCTGTCCGAAAATATCTACAAAGAATTCTACGATGAGGAGTAGCCTTGTGATGGTGGAGCAAGGAAATGGCATCAGGTCAAGGGAGCAAATGGCCCAGTAGTCGAAATTCCCGGGAAAGTCAATAGAATGAACGACTTGGAATCGCCAAAAAAGGAAGTGCTGTGGGTCCTGTCCTCATCAACTGCTCATTTGGTTAAAAGTCTGGACAAATCTTGCCAAAAGTTGGGAGATTAAGACACCTTAGAATCTTAGAGCACCTTTTCATTATTGAGTTTGCTATTTCTGATTGCTGTACATCTACAGCAATTTATTGTGGAGCTCCTCGGCGTCAGCAAAAGTGGCTGTGCTTCTCTCTCTCTCTCTCTCTCTCTCTCTCTCTCTCTCTCTCTCTCTCTCTCATGAATAATACAACCTGTTTTGATCGGGAAAAATTTGCAGTTGAAATTGAAAACCTGATAGCGAAGAAAAGGGATTACAGAATGAACTTATCAGGTTCGAATTGAAATTAAAATTACGAATGGAAAAAGTATGAACTAAAAAATGCTTCAAAATATTAAAAAAGAAGAAAAACGCGCGATAGTAACTGCCAGAAAACGTACACGCTGTCATGAGGTCTCACTGGGAGTCCGTCCGTCCATACGGCCTCAGTCTCTAGGGATTAAGAGGAGCACTACTGTACCATGGTTAGTCTCAGTGCCTTCCCTCCACAGTGACACACACACACACACACACACGCCTATCTTCACTTGAAAGGCCTGAATGAAGAACAGCCTTGAACAGAAGCGGAAGCTCCGTTCATTTCCTTTCCATTTCTAGAATCGACTGTCATGTTCGATCATTATATCCCGCCGCAGGACACTTCATTCAAAATCTTTCTTCTGCCTCAAGACTGGCGAAGTTACATTGGTCTACCTTTAGGAATTAAAGGGCTCATTAATTTATCATTCATTGGTTCGAGCGCTGAGGCTTCGTTTTCGGGAGATATCCATTGTTCCTTGTGTTGACATATATATATATATATATATATATATATATATATATATATATATATATATATATATATATATATATATATATATATATATATATATATATATATATATATATATTATATATATATATATATATATATATATATTATATATATATATATATATATATATATATATATATATATATTATATATATATATTATATATATATATATTATATATATATATATTATATATATATATATTATATATATATATATATTATATATATATATATTATATATATATATATTATATATATATATATTATATATATATATTATATATATATATATATATATATATATATATATATATATATATATTCTGTTATAGAGATCCTTTTATGGAATGGGTTAATCCAAGGCTACTGACCCAAAACTATAATTGTTTCTTCCTCACCATCGCCTTAGGATAAACGCAGATATGGCAGCACGTGAGGAAAGCGGTGTCACATTGTCTTCATAAATATTTTCTTATTCTATTTCTACCAGTATTATCAAAAAACTTCCCTCAGTTATAATGAGATGTGTTTCTTAAATAAAGCCTTTTTTAAAGAATCGAAAGGGAGTCTTCAATAGCCTTATTTGCACGATGAGGAAAGTACATTTGGCATCGCTCTTTCACCACCCCCCCCCTCCCCCCGAGACCCACCTTTGACCAAATACGATGGGTAGACTATAGGAAGCAGAATCGCCATTGCATAAGGATTTTCTGCTTGCAAGACCTGATCAATTTAGCCTAACAAGTTATGAACTCCTTTCACAGCTATTTGATTCCATGCATACTGCACTGAAGCACCGCTCTCCAGGTTGAAATTCAACATGACCGGCGATGCAACACTCATGACTGAATGCCAAACTTGACCCAGATACGCTGTCACTCTCCTTTGGCCTGGTCTCGGGATCCTCCTTAGCCCTGGCATTTATCGATAGCAGAAGCAGGTAGTTTTATATAAACCATATGAAAGTCAGCGCCCTTCAGAAGGAACACATTGTCACAGCCCCTCGTACTGGGATCAAATTCCTCATCAGAGGCCTTTGGAGAGCAACATTGACAAGTCTGTCACGGAACTAACACACCTCTGACTGGAACGAATCACCTCTTGTGTGTGACCACAAAACTATGCCTCTGACGCGTCTATATTCGCGGAGTTCTCAACCACTACAGTTTGATTAACTCACCTCAGTCAACGCTATTAATATCTATCCTCGATCTCGTTGTCACAAAGCCTCATTGACGGAGGCCACAAGCAAACATGCTATAGTCCGACTGAAAACCTTAACCCAGAATGCTTTTGGCCAATCACAAGAGTCCATGCAACTCCCTCCCTTCGAACTGGAGAGGCGAAAGAGACTCCTGATTGGCTCTGAGAGAGAGAGAGAGAGAGAGAGAGAGAGAGAGAGAGAGAGAGAGAGAGAGAGAGTTGCATTTAATGTGGATCATCCCTTCAATATTCTTTTGTAAATGACAGGAGGGAAAATGTCTCGAGAGCTACGAACGAAGGAAACGAGTCAAAGAGGAAACAGCCGAATTCCTCTTAGTCCCACTTTGCCTTTACTGAGGTCTTCCAGACCCTCTCTCTCTCTCGGTCAGTTCCAGAAACCACAGGACGGACAGACATGAAGAGGCGATATCAGGAGAAACAGAGACCAGCGCCTTCCTTCATTCCTGCCAACCTGCACACCATCTTATCCCTTCCCTCTGGTCTGGCAACTGCACCTTAGATGTTTTCTAATTCCCTCTGGTCTGGCAACTGCACCTTAGATGTTTTCTAATTCCCTCTGGTCTGGCAACTGCACCTTAGATGTTTTCTAATTCCCTCTGGTCTGGCAACTGCACCTTAGATGTTTTCTAATTCCCTCTGGTCTGGCAACTGCACCTTAGATGTTTTCTAATTCCCTCTGGTCTGGCAACTGCACCTTAGATGTTTTCTAATTCCCTCTGGTCTGGCAACTGCACCTTAGATGTTTTCTAATTCCCTATGGTCTGGCAACCGCACCTTCGATATCTTCTAATTCCCTGTAGTCTGGCAACTGCACCGTCGATATTTTCTAATTCCCTCTGGTCTGGCAACTGCACCTTAGATATTTATTACTTTCCTTCACCAAACTTCTCATTTTCTGAACCACGTCTCACTGCTGTCGTTGAAGGGGTTTATAAGTAAGGTCATCGTCGATGGTAATGCATTTAGGTGCAGAGAGAGAGAGAGAGAGAGAGAGAGAGAGAGAGAGAGAGAGAGAGAGAGAGAGAGAGAGAGAGAGAGTTATTAAATGTTCAGCATTTATTTTTTCAGTTAATTAGGAAAAATACCCCAAGGTTTTACCATTTATTTTGACTTTCGTCTTTTTTACCCAATTACTTGAAAAAAAATAGTGAGCATTTAACAGCGGCCTCTCTCTCTCTCTCTCTCTCTCTCTCTCTGCATCTAATGATTTAAGATTTATTTCTATTGACCATGACCTACAAAGAAGCTAAGCATAATTGTAGCATCTTAGGATTCCTGAAAGGTAAGACATCCCCCCCCTCTCCCAATGCTCCCAGGAATTGTATCATTCAAACTTTCTTTCTATTTTATTCTCCTACATGAAGCCTTCAGCACTTACGATGGGCATAAGGTCATAATGAGGACAGCGTGAGTGAGTGAGTGAGTGTGTTTGTGTGCGCAATCAGGTGGCAGACTAAACTGTACCTTCAGGTATTCTTCCAGCTCCTGTGTGCGCATTTGAACCAGAATTGATACAATAATAAAACCTTTTGATTTAGGCGAGGGTTGAAAGGGGTTGGGGGTGGGAGGTTCATCCATGTTCCTCTCAAACAACCTCCCACCCCAACCCCCCCCAAATCCCCCAAAAACGAAACAAATTGCAAAAGGGATAAATGAGTCTGCTCTCGTCTGTCGCCGGGCTCTTTCACCTGAGCAGACAGACAGACAGGCAGACAGACAGGCAGAGGAGTGAGAGGAAATAAGACAAAACAAAGAGGCTGTCAGTCAGTCAGTCAGTCAGTCAGTCAGTCAGTCAGTCAGTCAGTCAGTCAGCCAGACAGGAGAAGAAATGTTGCTGCTGCAGCGAGTCTCAGGAAGCAGAAGGGTCTGGGAAGGAAACGATGCTTTAGTCGGAGAGGAAAAAATAAAAAAGAGTTTCAGTCTTAAGAAAATGAAAACGGAAAAGAAAAAGGGAATGACAGAGAACATAGAACTTAGGCCGAAGACCAAATGCTGAGACCTATGAGGTCATTCAGCGCTGAAACGGAAATTGACAGAAAAAAGGGTTGAAAAGTGAAGTAACAGGAGGAATCAAAGCAGTTGAAGAAGAAGCACTATGAACCAATTGTTGGGAGAAGATGGAAAGTAAGATGGAAGAAAGAAAATGAATGGAGGTACAGTAAAAGGAACGAAAGGGGTTGAAGCAGCTAGGGGCAGTGGAATAGACGCTGCAAAGAACCTTATGTAATGCCTACAGTGCACCGCATGACGTGCAGTGACGGCACTACCCCCCATGGAGACTTTCCTGAAGAGATGAGAAAGAAGGGAATGGCATCGTATCTATCTTCGGTGGTCTCGGTTTAATGCTGTATGAACCGCGGTCCATGAAACTTTAACCACAGCTCGGTGGTGGCCTATCCTATATCACTGCCAGAAACACGATTATGGCTAACCTTCTTACATAATATGAAAACTATTGAGGAGGCTTGAGGGCTGCGGTCTGGTATGTTTGATGACTGGAGGGTGGATGATCAACATACCAATTTGCAGCCCTCTAGCCTCGGTAGTTTTTAAGACCTGAGGGCGGACAGAAAAAGTGCGGAGGGACAGACAAAGCCAGCACAGTACTGTAGTTTTCTTTTCAGAAAACTAAAAACTGAAATGGCGCCAACATTCACAGTGCTGTCACTTTAAACTGTCAAAGAATAAAGAAGAAGATTCCTTAATAAAAATATCAGCCACCAGAAGAACTTCAAATCACAGCAAAGACTTTGGATTCACTCGATTCAATCTCACCATCACAAAGGGAGGAGGAGGAGGAGGAGGAGGAGGAGGAGGAGGAGGAGGAGGAGGAGGAGGAGGAATACTTACTCAATTTACCTTCGATCGCTGAGTAACAAAGGGAGTGAGGCTGAAGGTTTATTTACCCTTCAGCCAATATGGTGGATATATACTGAGGGAGAGCAGATAGATGGGATTTTAATCATTTACTTACATTTCCATTTATTTATTTATTTGTTAATTGATCTCTTTTCCTAATAACTGATCTCCTCTGTCTACATTTCCCTTCGAATGAACACCTAAATACTCTTTGGAAAGTTGAATTTCAAGTCGATGGCCCCTGTGGTGGGCTTCTTATTCCATGTGAATAGGGGTTTTCATCTTCTGAATAATAATAATAATAATAATAATAATAATAATAATAATAATAATAATAATAATAATAATAATAATGAGATGATGTCTCAACACCGAAAGTGGGACGACGTAGTGGGAGTCTCTGAGTAACTGTGGTCTCACTGAAGACCTCTGGCTGATCAGGCCAAGGAAGGAAGGAAGGAAGGAAGGAAGGAAGGAAGGAAGGAAGGAAGGAAGGAAGGAAGGAAGGAAAGAAGGAAGGAAGGAAGGACGCCTTCACAAGGAACACCGTTAATGACCTTCAGAAACCAGTTGATGTCCTTTTCAGTGCACTTGACATGAAAGCGCTTGACCCACCTTACTCTCATAAACAGGTTTTGTCAACAAACCAAAGGTACAGGATAAATATCTACACAAAATATCCTCAGAACGACAGACCTAATATGCAGTATGGAATCCGAGTCAGACCTTGAATGGAACTGGGTTCACAACAGTGTCCCTTCCTGACCCTCTCTGTCACTGTGTAAATATTTAAGATGACATTCTGTTAAAGAGTTGAGACTTCTTCAGTCCTGTGGCAATTTTATTCATCTCTTCCTATCTTGAGGGTCGTGCTTTCACATAGTAATAACTCCACACAACAACCTTCAGTAGAGTCAGTCAGTCAGTCAGTGTTTACAGCACAAAAGATCTGTGGGATTTTGTCATGGGACGCAGATATTTGTGCACTCACATCTACTCTTGATTCGAATGGAATGCAATATAGAATTTAGGCCGAAGGCCAAGCAATGGGACCTATGGGGTCCTTCAGCACTGAAAGGGAAACTGAGAGTTTTGAAAGTTATGAGGAGGCTCTCGCAGTTGAAGCAGCACTGTGAATCAATTGTTAGAGAGGGTGGAAAGTCAGACGGAAGGAAGTGAATATGAATGAAGGTACAGTAAATGGAGGGAAAGAGGTTGCAGCTAGAGGTCGAAGGGACGCTGCAAAGAACCTTATTAAGTAATGCCGTCAGTGCACCTCACGCGGTGCACTGTAGGCATTACTTACAGAGTTCAGTCGTGTATTGGTGCCCAGACTTAACGTGGTGTTGGTTAGTACTGTATTCTTAACGGCAGGAGGTCCCTTCACTCATTTTGATGCCCAATTTGTTGTTCCTCCTCCTGCATCGTTTTCGTCTCAACTCAACTGAAGAAGTCGTTTCAGCACATCTATCTATCTATAAAGGCCATTTGATAGAACCCAGTCCTTTTCCACACAAACAATTTAAACACTAAAGCTGATCATTTCAGACTTTGACGGCATTGGTCATCAAAATTGTTGCACTTGTGTGTTTGCATAAAGGCGCTCATGCGACGCTTATACAACATTTGTCTCTTGCAACTAAATCGAACTTGATATCATTCAAGTATCCAGCGCCTTTGACAAAAATGAAACTCTTATTTAGTCATTTCTCTTTTTTTTTTTTTTTTGTTCTTAATAATTGCAGGATTCTAATGGGATCTGTCGCCCATTGGCTGTCGGCCTAAGAAACAGGAGATCAGCACCTACGCTATGAGCCTCCAGAGGCCCAGGAGGACTTTTACTAATGTGACAACGAAAACTTGACTTACTGCGTTCACTTCGCAAATTTAAGTTTCTAAGGCTCTATTTAAGTTCCATATTTATTTCGCTATGCTATTTTACGAAATGAAAAAATGACTAGATTAAGAGGCTCGGCCAAATGGTTCCTAAAAGCTGGCTGACGACAATGTCTACTCCAGACGCCTCTCAGTTCTCACCTGAGAGATGATTCGGTTTGCTGATCTATGAAGCTTTTTGGATTTAGCGTCAGTAATAAAATCTACTAATTTTTTTTTTTCAGTAATGACTTGACTGAGTTTATCAATGACCATGAGTTGCATCGAATTGTTTTCGTGGATGCACTGAAACTTGAATCGAAAAGGACGATCCCTCGAAGTGAAACCTCGTCCGCCAAAAAAAAAAAAAAAAAAAAAAAAATGATCTGCATGAATGACTTATTTGGGAGAAATGTTTGATACAAACCACTATATAAAGAGAAGCCTAAAACTTCGAAGGAATTGTATCGGGGAATTCCTCAAGTTATACAAGTTTTGAGCCAATGACGACATTCTCTCTTTCTGTCTTTCCCTTCACCTCCCCTTACTTCTCTCTCTGATGGACACCTTCATATTCTTTGGAAGCCTGAATTGCAAGTCAATGGCCCCTTTGGTAGGCTTCTTGTTCCACATGAATAGCTTTCATTTTCTGAATAATAATAATAATAATAATAATAATAATAATAATAATAATAATAATAATAATAATAATTCATAAAGCATGAGTGGCGTCTTGTACCATGTTTCAATATCACTCATTAACGCCAAGTGCAACTATTTATTTATTCTGTTACCAGTTCCTGACATCAAACGCGATCTACCCATTCTATAAGAATGGGAAGCAGTGTTCTCTTTCCTTCTTAAAATGCCTTTGTGAGGCACTTTTCAAATCCAGTGCGTCAAGATTTAGCAGCGTTTATTTCGACTACTTGATGGAATGAAATGAAACTGTGGACAACATCCCAAGTTCCAATAACAAACCGACGTCACTGATGAGACTCACTCGGTACGTGAATCCTGAACATTCCCTCAGGTCTTTCCCTTGCTTGGCAGCCAAAGGCAGTCGTCCCCCCACCCCCGCCGCAACCCCTCTCTCTCTTTTTGTGCTAAATTTAATATGGTCAGAATGCTGGAGACCTCCTCCTCCTCCTCCTCCTCCTCCTCCTCCTCCTCCTCCTCCTCCTCTCCTCCTCCTCCTCACTCCCCGTGACTCCGAAGATTGGACGAGTCCTTTGTCTCAGGCGTATTTTGTCAATGATACAGACATGGAAGCTGGTCTCGTGAACGAACCCTGAACACCTTTTGATCAAACCTGAATATATAGCACTTTGACTGGGCTATACAAAATGATCAGTAGCCTAACATTACCAGTTCTATTTCAGTCCACGTTTCACCCATTGTTAAGACAAAAAACAAATCAGAACAGCGGAAGGAAGGGTGGAAATAAAATCGACCCAAAGATCAAGGAATATAAGACTGAGACTAAACATGACACCTGCAGCAGGAACGGAAACCCCCCCACCCACACACACACACACACACACACACCCCCACGCCCACACTACACAGAATACAGGCGTTAATGAATAACAGAAACTGGACTGAGACACCCTACTACTGTAACAATGATGAACCCAAGAAGTTCCTTGCTCTGTCAACATCTGTGACTGGAAAAAGGATATAGATGATTTTTCAGAACACAGCCACGACACCATTAACCAATTAAGGCGAAAATTAAAAATGACCTTGACGGGTCTTCGACCGTTCTCTACAAAACAAGTTATGTGCAATTAGTAAGGCGATGATATAACAGCTTCACAATTCGCGAACTGCTCATATTTGACCAAACTTGCCGCCAAAGGAACAACACCTGACTTCATTATTTCAACCGAGAAACTGCCATCATCGTCATCACTCAGCCACAACAACAGAGCACCAGGCAACAACAACAGCAACAGCCACTTGTCTTCAACATCCCAGACTTCAGTAACCGGAAAGCAGATGATGATTACGAATGAATTAGCAACTGGTGCCAACATAAACAACAGGAGTTGCTCTGATCACGTTCAACAAAGTAAATGTATTCAATATATACTTTAATTCCTGGGATGTACCTGTGAAAATAGCCTTAGTACGGTAAATATTGATTAAATTAGCATCAACGAACTCCAGGACAAGGACAGAACTACAGCAAACAATACACTCATGGACATGACAGCAGCCTTTCCAGTGCGACAGCTTAGTCGAAGCTATCAGTTACCACAAACTATCACACCAGTGAGAGAATTAATGGAAAAATCAAACGTGCCATGAAATCTGATGAAGCTCTCTTATTTAAGAGACTATCTGGGGCATATCCACTGCTGTGGACGATAACTAAAGGGGCAATGAAAAGAATTTGCCAACTGTACAGGCACAAACGTCTGGGCTGGTCTGTGGACGATACAGACAGAGGGAAGGGGAAGGATTCACAGCAGTATGAACAACCTATGAAGGAAAGTTGAACTGTATCGCCAACAGCGTGTCCAAAGCCTGAGAGAGAGAGAGAGAGAGAGAGAGAGAGAGAGAGAGAGAGAGAGAGAGAGAGAGAGAGAGAGAGAGAGAGCCCATTTGGATCTTAATATGTCTGACGGGGTCCATTAAAGACAACAACTGAATGATAATTTTGACACCAATTGAATGATAATTTTGACAACAACTGAATGATGATTTTGACACAATTTGAATGATAATTTTGACGCCAATTGGATGATAATTTTGACACAAATTGAATGATAATTTTGACGCCAATTGGATGATAATTTTGACAGCAATTGAATGATGATTTTGACACAAATTGAATGATAATTTTGACGCCAATTGGATGATAATTTTGACACAAATTGAATGATAATTTTGACGCCAATTGGATGATAATTTTGACAGCAACTGAATGATGATTTTGACACAAATTGAATGATAAATTTGACGCCAATTGGATGATAATTTTGACACAAATTGAATGATAATTTTGACACCAATTGAATGATAATTTTGACACCAACTGAATGCTAATTTTGACGCCAATTGAATGCTAATTTTGACACCAAATGAATGATAATTTTGACGCCAATTGAATGATGATTTTGGCACCAATAAGATTAACTTTGAGCGTCAAGTGGTGGAAGGAGGAAAATCAATA
>JANJGK010005270.1:40000-48870 GCA_039081455.1 Macrobrachium rosenbergii
CTTTTCGCCGCTTGATTTGGCGAGACGGAGAAAGCAGAAGCAAGAAGGAAATTCCGAAGCGTATAGGAAAAGGCGGAGAGGAAGTCGCCAATTCTTATGGAGAATGAAACATGAAGACACGCGTCTCCTCCTCCTCCTCCTCCTCCTCCTCCTCCTCCTCCTCCTTCTCCTCCTCCTCCTCCTCCTCCTCACTCAGTCACTCCAAACAGGTCCTCCTCGAAACGTCGATTCCGGCGATTTTCAGATCAGCAATCCTCCCTCTCCCCCAGCCCTTGCACAGCGTCCCTCTCAGGAGTCTCACATGGACCTCTGCACTGAGGATTGCCAACCGAGACGAGGTCATTAGATCTCTCTCAGAGAGACGATGTGAGGAGGAGGGGGAGGAGGAGGAGCACAGATAACCCAGACTCCCACAAGAGACGCTCTCTAGTGTTATCCCAATAGAGGCTATATAGCCTGTGTTTGCCTAGGTTATGATAACCTTTGAACTGTCCCCCTACTGTACTGTACATGCTGCTAATGGATGGTTAGCATAGCTGGTTAGCTTATGCTTACCCCAGCTATATCGCTAACCTCCGCTAACATTAGTGGTTAGAATTTCCAGTATCAAAGGTTATGCTAACGCAGGTTATGATGGACTAGGCTAACATAATTATGTTATCCTAATTTAAGCTAAGCTACAATAGCTTAGGTTATGCTAACCAAGGTTATCATATTATATTATGCCAACAAGGCTCTGCTAATGAAGATTACTATGAGTTTTAATAACTGATGTTATTGCGTATTGCGCCCATCCCCTTCCACCATCTCCCCCCCCTCCCCCCGTACCCATTCCACTATCTTCCCATCCATTGTGCCCCATCCACTATCTTCCGTCCCCATCCACTATCCTCCTTCCTTTCCGCCATCTCCCATCCTCCCTCCCTCCTATCCAGCATCTCCCATTCACATCATACATCTGGCAGCAGCAACAGCGGCAGTGGGGAGGTCCTCCTTCGATCCCACAACTCCCACAATATGGCTCCCTCCACCTGCCAAGGATTTCTGTTACTATCATCATCATTATCATCAGCATCATCCTACTCGCTCCCTCTCCTCCACCAGCGACAGAGAGAGAGAGAGAGAGAGAGAGAGAGAGAGAGAGAGAGAGAGAGAGAGAGAGTGTTATGAAATCAGAAGAGTTGTAGGCTGAAGGTTAATATCGTTAATATATACATATCCAAATAGATAGATAGAGAGAGAGAGATAGACAGATAAAATAATGGAAGGATATTGTCAAATATTTCTGCGCACATCAATCATTCACTCCTATGAATGTGTAGGAAACTTAGTGACAGAAATGGAGAGAAGACTGATCATGTTCTAAATCCTCTGCAGGTGCACACTCACAGACTCTCTCTCTCTCTCTCTCTCTCTCTCTCTCTCTCTCTCTCAGTACCTATGCCATGGAAGTTATGGAATAAGAAAAGGCACCGATGGCTGCTGGGAGCCACATAGGCCAAGCTTTTACCAAAACAGACTTTCAAATGCAATTTTTCTTCATATATATATATATATATATATATATATATATATATATATATATATATATATATATACATACTGTGTGTGTGAATGTTGAACTATAAACCACAAGAGAAAAGAAGTGGGGCTGACGAACACCCAAAGCAATATGTCCGAATAACATCATTACATTTCATGTGATAGTTGCTGATTCTAATTATAAAGCTTCTAACCTAAGAGCCAGTTTTTCCATAAAATATATTTCATTCCTGTTAACACTCACACCGAACTGAGAGACTATGAAGAAGTCGTGTTCGTAAGACCAAAAGCAAACAGCGCAGCCGCTGGACTCAACGTCTTGAAAGAGCTTTCGGATACATGCTGCTGCACTCTAAACTTTTTTCTGTATTTTCCATGTTTTAACGCAAACTGGAACAAGTCACAATGAATATCCTTATGTATATGTCTTTATCAACATTTCATAAGGATTAGATTTTCCTTCGAAGTGCGTTTATATGTACCACATAATACGAAAAGAAACTTGGAAGAGGCATCGGAGTGAAGGCGACTCCCGCCATCTTGGCTCGAGCTGAGACCTATACACAACCGTGCCAAGTACCGCCATGTTTCTGAGTTTTCTCTTCCTTAGCGACAAAAGACCAATGAATGATTGTCTGAGGACTCAGAGCCGTTTATTTTTTTATCCCACTCAAGAGGGAATCATATGAGTGAGAGAGTAAAGTGTAGCTTTCCCGGCCTTTCCTTAGCCATCTGCCAAACATATTCTTCTCTTGGTTTTTAGCATGAAACTCAAAAAGAGAGCACACTTCCCATTTGTCATTTATATGAACTTTTAATGTAATATCTATCTCATAAAAAAGATTTTACGTGCAATAATGTAAAGATTCAACCAGTTCATTTGACGCCATCATGTTACCTTACCTTACAGACCTTATAGTTCGTTCGGGTTGCCCCAGGAGGTCCCTCAGTGTGAGGCACCTTTGATGTCTACCAGAGAATTGCTAACGCATCTTCCGGTATATTTTGCATCTTCCAGTCTTGGATGGTCTGGGGTGCATCTTAGATATTTGTCGAGCTTCTTCTTAAACACATCTACGCTCACTCCTGTTATGTTCCTCAGATGAGCTGGTAGCGCATTGTATAGACGCTGCATTATCGATGCTGGTGCGTGGTGGATTAATGTCCTGTGTCTTTCCTTAGTTTTCCTGGTATAGTTTTTGGCACTATTAATCTACCTCTGCTTGCTCTTTTTGATATTTTTAGCTCCATGATGTTTTCGGTAATTCCTTCTATCTGTTTCCATGCTTGAATTACCATGTAGCGTTCTCTTCTCCTTTCAAGACTATATAAATTTAAGAATTGTAGTCTTTCCCAGTAGTCAAGGTCCTTAACTACTTCTATTCTAGCTGTAAATGACCTTTGTACACTCTCTATTTGTGCAATATCCTTTTGGTAGTGTGGGTACCATATTATATTGCAATATTCAAGTGGACTACGTACGTACGTTTTATAAAGCATAATCATGTGTTCAGCTTTTCTTGTTTTGAAGTGCCGGAACAACATTCCCATTTTTGCTTTGCATTTTGCCAATAGAATTGCTATTTGATCATTGCATAACATATTCCTATTCAACATCACACCAAGGTCTTTAACTGCTTCCTTGTTTGTGATTGTCTCATTATTAGGTCCTTTATATGCATATAGCATTACTGAAAAAGGAGCGAAGCCATTATTGCAATTTCCGTCGGGTTGGTTCGTTTGAACGAAGAGAAACAGACCCTCCCGGTTCAGGCGGAAGGAGGCGACCATTTCGGGACTCTTTGGTGAGGCCTCGCGTGGAATGGAAAGGGTCCGTTACTTACTTACTTAAGTAACAACGCCTCTTTCATCTCGGACTCGAAATAACGTCTCTCACTCAATCATCATCAGGGCAAATAATGTCTGGACTGGTGAGAGCTGTCTCCCTTCCGGTCTGACTGAAATCTCTACTCGACCACCGGCCCTTTTCTCAGGCCTTCTTCTTCTCCTCCACTCTTCTTCTTATCATCACACTAATACATGCATGCATACATACATACATACACGTGTGTATGTATATATATATATATATATATATATATATATATATATATATATATATATATGTATGTATAGTGTGTGTGTGTGTGTGTGTGTGTGTGTGTAAGAGAGAGAGAGAGAGAGAGAGAGAGAGAGAGAGAGAGAGAGAGGGTGTTGTGAAGAATTCCCGCGAAGGATAAGAAAGAAGAAAAAGGAAACCACAGCTGAGGGAGGCCCACCAGACCAGATGACGTCACTTTCATAGTCATTTTGAAGCTTTCCATCTGAGATTCAGGGAGAGGCCTCCGCTGGCAGGGGCTGCCCCTCGCCAAGAGCCCGTGCTGGAATAAGGTCAATTCGGTCCAGAACAGCAAGAAGAAGAAGAAGAAGAAGAAGAAGAAGAAGAAGAAGAAGAAGAAGAAGAAGAAGAAGAAAGAGCTGGACAGGGGAAAGCTAAGTTGGAGGACTTGACCAAATCGTCTCACTGTCTGCCTGTCTGTCCATTGTGACGTCATTCATTTCCTTGATATAATAATAATAATAATAATAATAATAATAATAATAATAATAATAATAATGTGAGTCTAATGATGACTCCTCAGGGAAAGTCCCACGTAGGCCTACACGTTTGTTGAGAGCTTCGTCAAGATGAAACAAGCTCCGAGAGAGGGCGCAGTCTCTGTCCCTCCCTCCCTCGCACGGCGGGAGGGGATGACGGGGGGAGTGATGACGCCATTGGCGAAGAGCCTGTAGAATTATCCTCCTCCTCCTCCTCCTCCTCCAATGGGAAGGGAAGGGGAGGGCAGAGGGTGAGAGACCACCGTCGGAGGAAGAGGAGGAGGAATAGTAGAGGGAATCGGAGGGGAAAGATGGCGGCTGGACAGCGGTAAGCGAAGGTCTGCCCACCACCATTGGGAACCTCCTTTCCTCTGTAGTTCTTCTTCTGTTCTGACTGAGGTCTTCACTCTTCAGTTGCATTCTGTTCCTCCTCCTCCTCCTCCTCCTTCTCCTCCTCCTCCTCCTCCTGAGAGAGAGGCAGCTGGTGGCACCTACGAACGACCCTCTGTCTCTCCCTCTCTCGCGGGTTCTTCCTCTTCACAGCTGCTTCTTCCAAAAGGAACTTCCGGGTTTACTGATGAGAACAAATGAAAAACGCCTTTAGGGAGGACCTCTCTCTCTCTCTCTCTCTCTCTCTCTCTCTAACACAACCTCTCAATAAGAGGAAGTCGTCCCATTTTTCCACCCACATAAGAATACCAGAAACGAGATCTTGATGGTATAGTTTCAAAAATACAGAACGAAGACAAATGGCTCTTTCTTGGAATATGTCCTCATAATTATCGAATTATATCCTGGAATATCGGGAATGACCTTTCAGAGATTCCGGAATTTCGGAGTCAGATGTTAAAAGGCCCTTAAAATTAGATTTGTGCAAAAGAGAGAATCTTCTCCCTTAGGCGTTATGTCGAAGTTTTTGAATTTCTCAGAACTGATTTAATTCTACTACCGGCTAATTTTGTTTCTTGATTCCAACAGAATCCAAGAAAGGGACCTTACCTACTATATGTTAAAACTTGGTTGGTTTGGAAGCAAAGATGATATCTTCATAATCAGTTGGCTTTTATTCACTGTAATACTGTATAATACAAGGTTTACATGACAACAGAATAAGCCAAGAATGAAGCATGAACCTGCTAGGCTTTTGGAGTTCCAACAGTGTGTCAGGCAGCCACAACAAACAGTGGACTATCAACACGATACAGACAAACACTTTTGAAAAAGATAATACACAAATGAATGTCTGTCACTACTCCTTCCTTTTAAAGAAACTCAATAAAAACATTACACACCTACAAATTAGGCATAAAGGAAAATGCAATTTTGCAACACCAACATTCCTTACAACATCTAGCGTTTCTGACAACACTAGGCTCACAAAGAAAATGAAAAACATATACAAGGTGGCCTAAAATAAACTGAACACCAACACTATACTAGATCGAACCTCTGACCAAGCAAATTCATTTTATATAAAGTATCAAGGCCAGCGGTGATTAGACTGGCCGGAGTCAGATGACAGAAGTATTGAAGTATTATAGTTAGACTATTGTGGTTCCACGGAAAATTATGAGCAGGCAGAGGTTCTGCTCCGCCATGCATGCAAGCACCGGCTCCGTTCACTGCCTTCCTTGCTTGCTTTAGGAATTTGCATGAGCCGATACTCAGTCGCTGTTGTCAGTCTGTGCCTCTCTGTGCGTGACTGCAGGATGTGTGGCTCCTGCATAATATCCTGCAGGATTGCTTTTGTTCTCGCGCCTCTTTTCCTTGGAATGGAAAGGAATGGAATGGAATGGAATGGAATACAGAGTTGAGGCCAAAGGCCAAGCACTGGGACCTATGAGGTCACTGAGCGCCGGAAAGGAAATTGAGAGCAGGGAGGCTTCAAAGGTGTAACAGGAGGAAAACCTCAAAGCAGTTGAGGCACTGTGAAACAATTGTCAGGAGTGGGTGGATAGCAAGTTGGAGGAAAGATAATATGAATGCAGGTACGGTAAAAGGAATGAAAGGGGTTGCAGGTAGGGGCCGAAGGGACGTAGTTAATAACCTTTAGTAATGAGTACAGTGCACTCCGTGAGGTGCACTGGCGGCGCTACCCCCATACATGGGTCTCTGTCCCTTCGTGGCTCGTTTTCATTGCATCTCCTTTTCCCCACCTTTTTTTTTTTTTTCGTTTTCTTTCTGAGGGCCAGCTTCGTCCCTTTATTGTGACATTTTAGGAGATTCGCCCTGTTTAAGCTTCAACGGCCTTTTTTTGTAGATGCGAATTTTGTTAATTCTTGTTTTTATTTTTTTATACTTTTTCTTTTTTAGTTCAGTTTTTGTGGCTGATATCTTGAATCGGTTTTATTAGTGAGAGGCAACACTGTCTTCTATCCTTGTCTTTAAATCTAAATTCTGATTGACTGCCAATCCTTTCCAAACAAGGTAACAAGTTCATTAAGTTATTTTCGTGGTTTCCATGAAGTTGTCCGCGTGTAAGTCCAATAGTTCTCCTGGGACTTTTCTTCCACATCCTCTGCATAAATAGAAGGCCTTGCCTGACTTGTTATTGGTAACAGGCCATGTTGTGTTTGCTAAAGACCATGTTTTGTTTGTTGGCGACCTGATTCGGCTGGCTGCAGAGATATTTTGCTCAATAGTATTTGAAAAAGAGATTTTGCTCAATAGTATTTGAAAAAGAGATATTTTGCTCAATAGTATTTGAAAAAGAGATTTTGCTCAATAGTATTTGAAAAAGAGATATTTTGCTCAACAGTATTTGAAAAAGAGATATTTTGCTTGTTAAAGTCGAATTTTCGTTTGATGAATATTTTTCCCGTCGAAATAATTTTGTTTACTGACAGAATTTTACTCCATGACAAATGTTCAGTGTAAATGTAGAGTATATGTGAATGTGTGTACGAGCGCGCTTACAGACACATGAGCCATAGTTGTCCTGTCACTTGCAGGAAACATTATGGAATCACAAAAGCTGAGAATAGCATGAATGAAAGCATTTTAAAATGAACTATTAAAATACATTCCTATGCCTTTTTGCTCATTTTTCATTAGCTCTAATATATTGGGGTGCATGTGATGCTTTTGCACACTGATGCTTCTACTAGCATGGACATTCAAGCAGACTGTTTTGACCTTACTCTCATTCTTCTACAGAACCGAATACTTATGTACCAAAAAATGAGAAAGGCGACAGGGATTGAGGAGCAGTTGAACATTTATGAAACCTCAAAACTGAGTTAAGATTGGAATAACATCAAAAATATTACAATCAAATGATTCAAGAAGAAGAAGAAGAAGAAGAAGAAGAAGAAGAAGAAGAAGAAGAAGAAGAAGAAGAAGAAGAAGCATGCTGAAGTGTATCATTGAAGAATAAGAAGCGAATCCCAAGGCCGTGGAAAGCCACGGAAAAGAGGTTATGATATAACCTACAGTAAGTAAGTGAAGGTGTCATCATCACAGGCGACAGCAACGAAAAACTAAGGCACAAATAATCTGAATTTAATCTTATATAGTTTTGTAATTATTCAAACTAAGAGAAGAGAGAAAGAAAAGTGTCCTCAACACCAATATTCTGTGAGAACTGGCCAAATATCGAATGCATTATTCGTACATATGAGAGATTTAGATCATCCTATTAACTGGAGTAAAGCAAGACCTTTAGTCCCGTGCAATGACACAGTTAAAAGGAATATCATCGAATCTTGTTTTATTAAGTCAAATAATGAAAATGTTCTAAATTTAAGTCTTGGTTTATTTAAACTTGATGCTTTAATAATTAAAAAAGTTGTTGATAAATATAAGCAAAATTAATATTAATTTTTATACATGTTTCTGCAATTTGAATGGGTAAGATTCTGTTTGCCTTATGGTTAAGTATATATTTGGATTAGTTTGTGACCGCGTGATCCCGGATTTGCCTTGGATTAACCTTTTCTTTTTAACCCCTGGCAATTAACCATCTGGTATTCAAGGTTATACATGTTTTGGATTTTGTAAGCCTAAACTTTAGTATGTCATTTTGTTTGGTCTTAGGTTCAGTTTGTGACAGCTCGATCCCGGATTATCCTGGATTCACTTTCTGTTTAATATTACCCTTTGACAACTGACCATCTGGTATTCTTGTTCTTTTTGTTTACTTTGTAACCTTCCTCATATTTGTGTCTCATTTGAACTTCTGCCTGTCTTTTTCCTGTGGGATTCGCTTATATATATATATATATATATATATATATATATATATATATATATATGTATATATATATATATATATATATATATATATATATATACATATATACATATATACATATATACATATATACATATATACATACATATATATATATATATATATATATATATATATATATATATATATATATATATATATATATATATATATATATATATATATATAAAACAGTTTCGCTGCATCCCGTGATTACAGAAAAAAAATAGCATCAGTTTCTCTCAGTGTAACTTCGGAGCTCATTAGTAAACAGAATGGAACAAAGCATAAAGCGACATTACTGTTCAGTAATTGAGTGGAACTCTCAAAGCAAAGTAAGGCAATCTTTTAATTAGAGAAACAAAAGGTACGTACTGTTTGATTTGTTTGTTTGTCTAGCCATTTGCCATATTGATTTTCTATTTATTTACACTGATAATACTTTATTTTTCTAGATATGTACAAACTCTTTATATATTTGAAAAGAAGATATTTTTTC
>JANJGK010005271.1:0-20000 GCA_039081455.1 Macrobrachium rosenbergii
AGGATTGTATATTCTAATAATGCACTGGAAAGGAACATCATTGAATCTAGCTTTATAAAAGAAAGTTACAACCATAATATGAATATCAGTCAAGGGATGTATAAACTTGATCCTTTAATATCAAAAGAAATTTGTAAATTGTTTAAACTTTAAGGTAGGCAGTAGAGATGTATGAAAATAGGATTATCATATTTGTAAACACAGTACGAGGGTAGTAATGTTAATGAGTTTCCAAACTCCGCCTCCATGACACCTGTCAGGTGTGGATCTGAGGTGAGGTATGGTCTGTTTATCAGCAATGTTCCCTGAGAGTCTATTGTGATTTTTAGCCAAATGAGTTTTAAAGGCCACTCCTACCTCGACACCGGGCTGAGTGGGGATATGGAGTCTCTAACGGTTGTGTATGTTCGTCAGTACTGTTCTTGTAGTATATATATTTGTGATGTCTCATACTCTGTATCAGTCCTTCGTCAATGGCTTGGAAATAAAGTCGAAACCGGTCAGGACTTACACCCCGTTTCTTATTTTTCACCTGTGGTAATGTGTGATAAATGAATCACGTACAAAAGTGATAATAATCATATAAATAATCATATATATATATATATATATATATATATATATATATATATATATATATATATATATATATATATATATATATATATGTATATATATATATATTAAAAACCAGGAATCCATTTTCGCTCATTCAGGACCTGTGAGGTGACTGAACCATCCTGAAACGCCATAGTTATCATTAATTGTCTATGCTCTATAATTCTCCAGTCGGCATCTTTGAGATGGATGTGGATGTTTTATTATAACAATTAGAATGGAAGCCTTTGGCTAAGGAATCTTCCATCCTACTTTTACGGCTGTCACCAACTGCAAGTGAATGCGTTCCAAGTCAGGGAGTGGTGTTCATGCCTAAGCCTTTGCACTGTCCAACCCAAAGTAGCATCTCTTGAAACATTTATATCGTTTTGTTATAAAGTTGCATAAGTCGCTGAATTACAGAGACTTAAAAGTTACCCTTCTCCGACGAAGTCTACTCCAAGTGTACCAATATCAAGTTATCTATACCTTTATAAATAATTTCAACAAATGATGGTAGAAAATGGATGAAAATGGATGAAATGTATTCACGGGAGTGGCTTGATAAACACTTGTAAAACAGTTTTTTTTATATTATTAACCAGCCTGTTACTGTCTACTATTATTTATTGAAAACCTTCTTAAAATATATATAAAAAAGAATGTGATCCTTCTTTTGCAGCCTTTTATTTTCTTGAAGAGATGCTTTTGGAAACCGCCCATGAAATGTCATTTACAAAGTAAGCTATTAAAAGTTTCGTATATTGCATAATACTTTTTGTATTTGAAAACTTTGAGACTCTCCAGTATTATAATTTGTGTATAGTGTCTCACCAATAAGATGAGCATCCTGACGTTTCAAATTTATGTTCTAGCAACCAATATCGCCATTATCATGATGACAAATAACTTGACTTTCATTTTATACTGTTCAAAAATTCATTGTTGGGTAGGGGATGTCTAAGGTTGGTTCAAGCGTAATAGGAGTAATTTTTCAGTCGTCAGAACTAACTGACAGTTATGAATCTTTCAATTTATGAAGGGTTCTTATCATGCCTAAAATGTCCGAAGTTAATGGATAATAGTTACCCAGTTAGGGAAAATAGGTGGACAGATTTAGCAAGTGCTTTGCACTTTTCAAATGTACTTGAATATATACATATACGTGTACATAAACATTTACATAATAGTGCGAATCGACTCTCTTCTTGGTGTCAGCCACAGAACAGGCTTCACTCTGAATAAGAAGAGTTGTCAAACATAAGGGAATATAGTAAACAGTGTAAACCTTTTATTTCCTACAATGATCTTGAAATCAGAGGGAGAGCTGCTGATTAAACCTCTTTCCATATACTCGAGTCCTTAACCATCAAAAAACTGGTTTCATAATTGAACAGTCAGTCTTCTTCTGTTCCTCTGTTTTAGCTTAAGGCGATTCTTCTATTTTTGTGTGTTCTTCTTGGTCAGTTAGTTTCCATATTTTGAGGGGATAGGTTGGTTCTAATTAAATGTTTCTACTTTTGTTTTTATATAATTTTATTATTAGTATTCTTTGTTGAGTCGTATGTGTGGATTTTAATTGCTATAACTTTTGTATTACAGACCTGATGATGAAGCCATGCTTCGAAAACGTTGGCTGCAAATAAAACTGAAATATGTATCACCTCTATATCCTCCTTCTGTTTATACTAAGCATCTGACTTTGTAAAAGTCAACACTAACTGATCATACACACACCCACACACACACACACCCACATACACACACATACACACACACACACACACACACACACACACACACACACATATATATATATATATATATATATATATATATATATATATATATATATATATATATATAGACAGATAGATAGCTAGATAGATAGATAGAGAGGTTATTATTAAAGGAAATACCATGTGGTGTTTAGAAGTGTTCCGTAGTTATGGGAAACGTCTCTTAGGATTTAATACTTGTATGCCAATTACTAGGGACATAAAAGGAAAATTCTTCGATTGCCAGAAATACCCGAGGTTATTTCGTCGTGGTCTTTGGTTATTAGAGATATATTAAGCCTTTTCAAACAACTACTTATATTTCTTAAGTATTCCTGACTAGCCGTAGAAAGGCTCACAGTTTATTAACAATATTTCAGTATGAACATAAATAATATTGTTAACTCTTAAATCATAAAATGCAGATAAAAGCAGCATTCTCCGATTGTCACAAATAACCAGACTGAATTAGGAGGGGTTAATGATACTTACCGTGGATGGGACTTCGGTCATCGTAAATATCCGAGCAAACTTAAGAAGACTTTTTAAGCCAGAGAATAACGTGCAGTATATGGGAATCCCTGGAGGCATTGAGGTAACTTCTATCATTCTTCAAAAATATCTTCAGTTACTTTGAATAATTATGCCTTGTAGATTCTCAACAGCATCACCACAGATGTAAGTAACTAAGGACCCACAACTACCTCAAACACAACAAACGGAATGACTCAATTAAAATTAAACTTTCTGCAGATAAATACAATCTTAAGTCAAGAGAAAATAATTTATGCCACCACAGACTTATAAAAAATAGACTTTGCTTTGCGCTACGTGAATTCTGTAAAACAGATCTTTGCTGGAAATGCTATTAATCAATATGAAGCATTCTTCAGCCACGTTAAAAAGCGTTTTGAAACTGACAGGTAAACATGAAAGTTAAACAGAAGAGTTCCTCTTCAGCCACATAAAACTAGAGTGATCCAGAAAGATTTCGCTATTGCTCCAGAATAGTTGTGGTGGTTTGAGAAATGTTTACCACTTATAATTTAACCAAAGCAAAAGACTGAACTACCAAAATCGGATTTTTCAAATTCAGGAGAACCTTTAAAGTACCTATGAACTGTTTTTGGTTAATGTCAGAAAGACGTGGAGGAATGTCAGCGAAGTAGTTCAACCATCAGAAAAAAATGGTGAAAAACAGAAAACTGGCACCTTACATTTGGCTAATACAAGAAAGCACAAAATATGTCAAAACAAATAATGCATGTTACATTTGAAGGCTAATTATGGTAACAAAGGCAACATGTCAATTTAAGATACCTAATGGAAGAATGGCAAGATAAAATCTAATACAGTCAAACATGAGCATTTGGTAAAAGCCTTTTGACGCATCTCACATTCCTTCATATTCCCACGAAAAGTCATATGACCCAAGAACACTTTTGAGGTAGCGTCATATTCTTATACAAACAGCGGCTTTTATAGCTGGATGGAACTGTGTTGCAGGTTTTGTGATCAAATATGATATATCATGCAGATAATGTTACCTTTCGAGTAATCGAAATTACTGAAATATGTCAAAAGACTTATAAAAAAATTCTATTTTTTTCAGCGTTCTTTATTTGTTTTATTAATTTTTGCCACCACTATCAATGGCAAATATAAAAAAAAATAATTTCTATAATAAAGGCAACCTAAATCAATGTAAGTATGAGGCTTAGTGTAAGGTAAATACATTTCACAACCCACTTTTCAGACATGGAGCCTCTCTGCAGTATGTATAATAACTCTCAAACCCGTGGCTTTATTGTATTTAGTATTTAGCAATATTGAACATCTGATATAACTACGTGGTATCAAACTTTTGATAAAGTTTTAATCCACCAACAGTTATACGTAAATGTTTGCCTTTAACTTACATTTATGTAATTATTGCAACTTATTCGAGCTGAAAACGCACATCAGGAAATTTACTGCTTGGGAATCATATATGACTTCATTTCAAACATGTTATAATATCCTCTATAATCAATAGAATTATTGTTTACTTAATAAACTTTTGAAGATATTCTCTATGTATAATATTTGTCCTCACTGATCTGATGCTGGCATGATTGAGAAATGGTATTAATTCTATGGGTGAAGGACAGAATATAGAGGACAACATGCTAAGAAATACGAGCAGACATCTGTCTACATCATGGGATGGCTGGAGAAAACGGTGATGGAACGTGTTATATATTTTTATGATCGCTGTCTTCACTATAATGGACTCCCCCTATATTCTCGCAGATCTGTGCATTCACTTCAACATATTTTTTCTAAACCAGAATCATTAATTTTTCTAAAGGAAGAAAGCTGGGTGTTTCGGCACTTAACGAAACAAATATGAAAGGTAGTAAGTGCAGATATGGAAAGACAATTAGTGATTATCCTATCGTTATGTGAAAGGTTTTAAGCTAGCAAAGAGGTTTCACTTGTGAATGTCAGGGAGACTGGGGACACGTGAAATAGTAAAATTGTAAGTTCAAGGATATAGACGGTTATAACAAATTTGTGGGAAAACTAATATAATAGTGGGTGTGTATGGTATAGGGATGGAAAAGATTAATTGTGAAAAACTGTCCTTGGGACAGTCTGAATCTGTACCTGGCTAGTTTTGGAAAATGTGAAAAGCCGGTTTTCCTTGCCAATTTAAATTTAATGGTAGATGGCAGGAAAAAGAGATATATCGTTGTTTAGGTACGGAGTCTTTGGAATGATTGAGAATGGTGAGGTTCTTATGGAAATAAATTTAGAAGTGGGTGTCATCATTGGAAATGTGTGGTTTTAAAAACAAGTATTTACAAGTGCACAATTTAAAGAGAAAATGGTGAGATAGACGTATTGTTATGCTATTATGTGTTAATACTTAGTGGCAGGACATGAAAGTTGATAGATATAATGGAGAGATGATGATTGGCTAAAGGTATATTTGTTCATTACATGTTTGAAAGGAAAGTAAAGAATAATAAAAATGCACCTTAGGGATGGAGTAATAATGTGCTGTAACTGTAATTAATGCAAAATTATTTTAGCTAGAATATAAACGGAAAATAGGCTATGGTTAAAGATGAAAATAGGCAATGGTTAAAGATACATAAGTGGAAGAAGTTTGTGTGTGGAGTTTCTAAAATGCAAGAATGCTGTCATAAAGTCAGCAGAGATTTTTTAAGGCGTGCGAGGCGAAGATAAGGGAATAAAACCAGTAAGTAGAGGGATGAGGAAATAACGAGTAAAGTGAAGGATGAAGGGAGGCTGTTTGAGGCTGTTAAGTACACAGTGCAGGAAGAAGGACAAGATAAATCAAGGCAAAAGTGAAAGAGAAAACAGAACATGTAATGATATTAGATGGATAAATATGAAAAAATAAATCATGAAAAAAGGTGGCTCTTCAAGTCTATTAATTCTTATTACTTTGTACCGAAATTGTAGACACTGTAATTACATTTATGTCAGGGGCTGTATATTTCGTAATTTTTTCAAAGTTAATTAGAGAAGTGGCATATTTTATAATATAACGACCACATTACTGCATAATACTATGAACAAGTTTACATTTCCAAGACTTAATCAATTACAGGAAAGTTATGTATGTTCATTCCTATGTAAAAACACGGTGGCTGTTAAAAGAGGTAATATTTGTAGTGTTGGCGCACATTATACAGACCGTGAACTACCTTACAATAACATGAACTGCACTATCGTAGCGCAAGATAAGAAAATTTATATATCTGGGCAAAAACGTACTAATGTAACACAATGCTTTTTTTGATGCATACAGATCCTGGTGGATATTCTAACGGCAGGAGCAAGGAAATAAACAAAGCAGAATCTAAGATATATGGATGTTGTCAATATCATAAACGATTTTTTCCAAAGGAAAGAAAACGGGAAAGAAAAATACTGCAGATATATCAGGAAAATGTCACTCTCGTACGGCGCCTCATAAATGCGAGTGCTTGCAAATCAATAATTTCCTCTGTATTTACAACATTTGTCTGGAGTTGATCCATTCTTTGTATTGACAACAGATGTCTGAAGTTATCCGTTGTACAAGAAGCTGAATAAGCAAACCACACCATGTCAGACTGAAATTAAATTGGCATCTAAGTCTAATAAATTTTCAGTATAAACAGAATTATTGGTAGACGAGGAAAAACATCAGCATTATTAAATGCAATTCTGTTTGGAAGATACGATTAACACTATATCCAAAATATGAATTAATTTGGCAAGTGATAAGTTAGGCGTCAACTTAGTCCTTTAGCCCTGGAACAGGAAATTGAACCTGATGATACGTACACACATACACACACACACACACACACACACACACATATATATATATATATATATATATATATATATATATATATATATATATATATATATATATATATATATATATATATATATATATATATATATATAATATATATATATATATATATATATATATATATATATATATATATATATATATATATATATATACATATATACATATATATATATATATATATATATACATATATATATATATATATATATATATATATATATATATATATATATATATATATATATATATATATATATATATATATACAGACTAAATTCACACTTTGCACCACTGACTGAATTTGATGATTAATGCATCTTAAATCCATATATATGAATTTCATTAAGTATTCCTTCTATGGAAAATCCCACGCACATCCACAAATGTGTGTATGTGTATTAGTACCAGTCTTCAAATCTTCTTATATATTTAACATGCACATAGAAAACTCATAATGCAAGATAGCTTGGGGTGTCAAAGTGTAAGATTTAAAATAAAAATTCAATAAAAGATAAGAGAAACCAGTGAGCATGGTAAATATCCTGCAAACAAAATTACATAAAAGTTCGGTGCACAATTTCGAACTGCAGCAATATTACATCTCATAATCTAACTTTCCAGTTTGTATAAGCCCTTGGTAATATTACAGTAAGAATATGAAATAAACTTATATTATAATGGGCTTTATCACATTTCATAATTTGTGACCGTGCGTGGGATCCCTCGAATTTCCAAGTGTGTAAAGTTAGGTAATTAAATTCTATCGTTTATGCACACAATACATACTGAAATTTCCCTCATTTGACAGGATTTTACCATTTGGACCAACGTGATCTCAGTTTTTTTTTTTTTTTTCAGAAGGCGCCATTCTTCATTTAGTGCTAGCACACCTAACTATTCCTTGTACCTTGCAAATAACATCAAAATATTGTTCTGTTGTTCTTCACAAAACCGCTCACGCTATAATTTTACTGTCAACTTATTTTATTCCTGATATTTTATGCAAAATTCTACAAACAATCTCCTCATTCAACAGTTAATCCATTATAACTCTAAGAGCAGCTTTCTATAAAGTAAGACCGTGGGTAATACAACAGCTAAACGGTTTGTAAAGATTACTGATTGTTTGATATACAAAATAAGAGATGGATTTACTATAATATACCATTTTGCATGTAACATATTAAACACCTGAACTGCATTTAAGTTACACATGAGAGGCACGCATTAATGCCTGCAAATATTTCGTATGTTGTGTTGAATAAAAGAGTAGATTGCAAATGTACTGATAGGAGTGCGAGGTTAATATAAACAATTCAAAAAGAATAAAGTTTTCCCTTGGCATAGGATTTCATTGCATATTTGTAGGGCAATTATACATGAATATGCAACCTTAATTAAAATCATGTAGTTTAGAGTTGGATTCAATATATCCTACGAAAAAATTCAATCTCCTTCCGCTCACTCGTAGGTGTCTGTATGATTGACAGTTCCTCTGATATCGAGAGGTTGTTCAGAAATCTTGAACTGCATGGCTATGAAGAAATAGGTCGCTACAGTACTCACAATCTGCAGAAGGAATGAACTGCTTGTTAGCATACACAGTCGTTTATTACTTCACTAATATCGTTGATTAAATATCCTTTATAGTCACGAATGTCAGAAATATATTTTGGAGTTCTCGAGATCACTTGTAATCATATGGGTAGCGCAGTGATATTAATATAAACCATGATTATGTAAATCATATACAAACTGTGATTTTTCTTACCACCCTGCAGAATGGGATCCCTTTCATTCAACACAAATAACGTGGGGACCAGCTTTCATAAGAATTGAATACAGTAGCACCTCAGCTTACAAGAAACTATGAAAAGTAACAAAGACCCTGTGTTACTTATACTTTGTTAATTATCGGAAAGCTATACCCCTAAATCGTCTGGCAAGCTGAGGTTCCACTGTATTAACCCTTAAGTAAGTAGGTCCTCGGGTTATTTGTGTTGATTAAGGTGGTCAGATTCTGCAGGATGGCCAGACAGTCAGTCCCCACATTTGAATGCTAAGGGAACAAAAGTCACTAATAACAACAAGGAATACAGAGATTAAAAGTCTAGAGAGTGCAGTGCAGTAGTAGTAACAGTGAATGGAAAGTAATTATAAAGATTTAGTTACATAGCCTAACGGATTTTTTTTTTACAGCAAACAACAATTCATAACCTAAACTAATCCGTACTTTGCATTGGGCATCCACTTTAAGAGGTTTATCTAAAAATGTGATACATATAGATATGATACATTTTTAGGTAAAAACAATGTATCAGCTCTAAAATGGAAGCCTAGCAAAACTCCTCATGATAACGCAGCTGAGAAGTATGGAAGTCTAATAAGTTTAGGTCCGTTGAGTAGCTGTGTTACGTATTTATCATTAGCAAGACATTTATCCTTATAAAGCAATTTGTTATTTGTTAGTAAACAAGATGATGAATTTAGGAATACGGTGCACTGACACTTAAACATCAGTTCATCAAGGTATTGTGCTCAAGGATGATATATTTTTGTCCGCATATGTGCTAGAAAAGGTAGAAGAAAATACATAATGCTTTGACGACTTTTTGATAACCTTGGATCAGGGAATGATGAGACTGGAAAGTATAACCAGCGAATCAAAGCCCATTCTTTGATTCTTTCATTTTCGAAAATCTTTCACGCAAATTCTAGAACTTAAGTCAACAGAATGAAAAATAAAACTGCCATAGTTGGAAATACTCACAGGAATGATGCATCGGCTGCCAAGAGTAAACAGGTTGAATGGTGCAAATTCCAAATCAGTCTCCAGCAACGGAATCACTTTACCGACCTGTGGCGTAAGGGAGTGTTTTCTTGAAACTTACACATTTTAGCTTTGAAAGCAGAATATGACTGAACATCATATGTAAAAGTGTATTTTGCGTGCAACTACTTTTGATTATGGAAAACACTACATTTGATAAAAAGCATTACAACAATTGAAAGAAGTACCTGTTTGTATTCAAACTGGTTAAGAAACTAATCATTTGGGACAGAAATCAAGGATTTCGTGTTAAAAGGTTGTGATAAGTCTTATACATTTTACCAGTAAATCAGCAGCGATAATGAACTAACTCTGGGGAAGGACATGATTAAATTTGTTTTTCCAGAGATAAGGAATTCAAGGTGATCTCCTGTTCACATATTACTTAAACGTATGTACCAATGTATCAGCAGTTTTTTTGGTCATTTAAGGAATGATTCAGTTTGCAAATATAATGAACGATAATATTATTTCAAACAAAAGTATGTTTCTTAATCATCCAAGTCGCTCACTACCTCCCCCAGAAATGGACGAGACAGTATGTTTTTACAAGAGCCACAATTAAAAGATAATACAGAGGTGACTGTCTTTTGAGAGAGATCATCAAATTTCTAATCATAATTTGATACTGTTTAGATTTATCTCTTATCTACAGCTGCTTTCCGTATCATGCAAGTTTCTTAGTTTTATATAATTCATTATTATTGCATTCACAGAAGATAACTTAACATACTTGCATCTTCTTGAAATGCACTTAATTGCATGTGTTGATGTGATAGTAAAGTGTATTTCCAACACTTAGAGTAGGTCTCTTTATCATTCGTGCAATAAGCACTCTTGTAATAAACGACGAATCAATGACAAACTCAAGTAGAAATGTGTTATGCACGTTAACATTGTTCAACTTCATTATTCTTTATCTTCTTTGTGTAACTTCTCATTGCTATTTGAGATGGCTATCCTTAAAAGTGTTAGCGCTTGTTAAAAGCAATTGCACGTCTTTGAGGTAAAGTTTATGAAACTTCAGAAACGATACAACGCAACATACTTCATGATGCAGTTCCTCATTCTTCACAATTTCCATCAGTCGACGCAGCTTCCTCGCCCATGACTTTCTCTGTAAAATAAAAAGAAAGTTCTTGACAGGTAATTTTTTTCACAAAATCAACTGATATTGAATGTAGTTTAGACAAAATGTATTACATTAAGGTTAAAAGCTAGTTACCAGTCTAATGGGGATTCTGAAATTGTATTGAACACAATTCAGTGCACAAATTTTACATAAACTATTCAAACGGCCAAAAAATGGACAGCTTAAAAATAGGCAGGGTTCATAACATAATTTTTTAAAATTACATAATGTGTTTATGTATAAGTATGTTACAGCAAAGGTGTGGAGAAGCAAGATGTCACTTTAATAATGAAAAAAAAAAGAGCACTGCCAAGATATGCTTTTCGTCATCTATAGCATTGGTAATTTTGTACCTATTATCCCTCTACAATTACAACTGCCTCTTAGCTTAGGAGAACTAAATTTTGTTGACGTGATCAAGTATAAATGCATCGCCGTCTGGAAACTTTTTTTTTATTTTGTATCAAAGTAATATATTTTATAATACTGTCCTTGAGCACGCTACGTAAGCAAAAGTATTTTATACTATAAGTAAGCCCTCTGAGCGAAAGCACAGAGAACGATAGTTTGGTAAAAAAAAATTAAAGTGTGCAATTCCGAAGTTTCAGGAGGAAGGAGAGGAAGACTAAGTAGCAAGCAGCGGGTTGATGGAAAGTGAGGTCGTGTACAGTGCATCCAGAAACGGAGAAGGTGCCTGCAACGTGGAGGTGAATTGCAGTGTGTAGGGTTTCGTTGCACTTCCTTTCAGCCTTGGGTGTATGTGTATGAGTCAGCTAACAGAGGATTCATCCACGATTCAGCAGGCGGAGTACAAATGTGGTAGTGCTCATTGACTTCTCATTTCTCGGAAGCCACTTTAAACACACACACACACACACACACACACACACACACACACACATATATATATATATATATATATATATATATATATATATATATATATATATATATATATATATATATATATATATATATATATATATATATATATATATGTATATATATATATATATATATATATATATATATATATATATATATACATATATATATATATATATATATATATATACATATATATATATATATATATATATATACATACATATATATATATATATATATATATATATATATATATATATATATATATATTTATATGTATATATATATATATATATATATATATATATATATATATATATATATATTTATATATATATATATATATATATATATATATATATATATATATATATATATATATATATATATATATATTTATATATATATATATATATATATATATATATCTATATATATATATATATATATATATATATATATATATATATATATATATATATACATATATATATATATATATATATATATATATATATATATATATATATATATATATACATATATATATATATATATATATATATATATATATATATATATATATATATATATATATATATATATATATATATATATATATATGAATGTGTGTATGTATATATATATATTTATATATATTTATATATATATATATATATATATATATATATATATATATATATATATATATATATATATATATATATATATATATATATAATCAGTAAGCTACAAACGTCCTTTAATATCGAATTCGCTCTACCTCGGAAATAATATATTTTCATATATGTTACCGAAGGGGAATTTTTTAGTTGATAATAAGTTTGTCGTCCCGTGGGCTCGAACCAGCGAAAGACAAGAACTCAGGACTACAGTGGACGCTTAACCCACGTGGCCAGCAAGTGAGGCATAAGTTGATATCGTCTCCCATATACAAATCGCCCGTCGAACTCAGGTGTTTGTATTAGAGACGATATCCACCCACCTCTGCCATGTTAACCGTGTAGTGCGTTTGTTACATGCAGCTATATTATGACTTTCTATCACATCACTGTGATTCATATACAATCAGTATGCTACAAACGTCCTTTAATATCGAATTCGCTCTACCTCGGAAATAATATATTTTCATATATGTTACCGAAGGGGAATTTTTTAGTTGATAATAAGTTCGTCGTCCCGTGGGCTCGAACCAGCGAAAGACAAGAACTCAGGACTACAGTGGACGCTTAACCCACGTGGCCATCAAGTGAGGTATAAGTGGATATCGTCTCCTATATACAAATCGCCCGTTGAACTCAGGTGTTTGTATTAGAGACGATATCCACCCACCTCTGCCATGCTAACCGTGTAGTGCGTTTCTCGCACGCAGCCATATTATGACTTTTTATCACATCACCGTGATTCATATCCAATCAGTAAGCTACAAACGTCCTTTAATATCGAATTCGCTCTGCCTCGGAAATAATATATTTTCATATATGTTACTGAAGGGGAATTTTTTAGTTGATAATAAGTTCGTCGTCCCATGGGCTCGAACCAGCGAAAGAGAAGAACTCAGGACTACAGTGGACGCTAAACCCACGCGGCCAGCAAGTGAGGTATAAGTGGATATCGTCTCCTATATACAAATCGCCCTTTTCCTTGAGGGCAAATACTCTGTTTATAATTTATATAATATTGTTATTCCAGTCATAGAAGTTACACACACACCCACACACACACGCATTCACACCCCCATACGTGTGTATTGTAAATATATATATATAACGTCATGATGTGTAAGTTAATCATGTACTGACTGCACTTACCTTTCCTTGTAGGCAGTCCGGTGAACATAAAATAGAAATAGCTGAAGGTGCAAAACAGGCTGCAGCAATACAATATGTTACGCTATAAATTTCAGTAAGGATCACAAAGAGGAAGGTTATTGAGGTCAACATATGTGAAGATAGCGATAAGACAAGAGGCAAACGCTCAAAATGTATAATTTTTTCAGCTATTATTTCTATCCTTATCAACATCATGCAAAGTTTTTCCGATTCCATCAGCTTGTTTTTACTTGTCCCCGTAATTATATTGCCATCTAAATTTTTGGTCCGGAAATCCTTTGTATCTTTTCTATTCTGTCGCGTAAAAAAGACCGTCTCTTCTTGAAAACTTTCCTTCTTTCTAGGTTTGTTGATTAGCATAGTGCATGAGGAGGTGGGCCTGTGGTACTGGTATATGATGTCTCTCTGACCTCCTGACGCGAAGTGGCTAATCCACTGGGTGTACTGATGCTCTAGTTTTCTCTCAAGTTTCAAGGACAACGTTTTACTGATGGAATATACAAGACCAAATGTTGTTAAACAAATGTTAGTTACATTGCCTGAATAGATGATAATAGTAGAAATTTGTAGCGCTATATTTCCGAGACTGAATGTGTATTGAGCCTCCAAAAGAATAAAACAAGCCATTGTTAGTGACGAGGAAAATGTGCATCCCATTATGATGAACATCGTCAAGAACTGGTAAAAAGGTGGATTTTCTTCCTCTTGGATTTCCGTCATCATTAATTCTGCTATCTCCACGAGACTGTTCCCATTACAAAGAAGGTAAACCTGAAGAACATTTACTGATATTGCCATAGCGGATACGGCGAGCCGACAAATGATAATTGTTGTGTTTTTCTGACTGAAATCATCCATAGTAAAAAACACTGCTGAACACATAATAAAAACAACAAGTGAAGCAACTGATAAGGCGATGGATGAAGATTTTTTCTTAAACAATGCTCTGCTAATCATCCAAGTTCCATATTCACTTTCATCTTCGTTTCTTGTCTCTTGGAATGTGGCTGTGGCTTTTGGAGTCCATTCGTAAGGGAATCCTCCCCATAAACGCAAACAACGGAGAGTGATCAAGAATGGTTGAGGAATCCTGATGAACATTTATTCCTTTTCTCTGGGTTAAAAGATCTACTTGTACTTTTTATAATGCCTTTTCTCTTTAGAGAACCTCCTGTTTTACGTGAAATGCACACAAATGTTAACTGGTATTCGTATGTTGTTTATGACGTTTCAGAATACTTGGTAAGTGCTAAAACTACGTCTCTCACTACGCTCTCTTGCTGCGAGAAAACAACACTGAACGGTCTCACTCGAACAAAACATTTCATATGAACCCAAGTTTTATATAAGACACACAAACATGGTGCCCTTTGAAGGAAAGAAATGAGCATTTCTCAGTAAATATTTGGTAACATGACCTGGCGTCATAAGGATACGCCCTTGTCGTGTTAGCATTTACTTGAGTGTTTCACAGCTGGGTCATGTTTACATTATCGACCACATTATTCTAGCGGACGAGAATCTATTGGAAACAGCACAGACAGATAAGAAATGGCGTTATGCAGAATAATATTGTTTAATGAGGTACAACACATTGTTGTTGGAAATATTTGCCTTGATAAAAACATTTATGTTTTCGGAATACAATGAATTATTTGAGGACCCAGTTAGCATATACCGATTAGGATATAGGTTCATTCATAGTATTTGTCAAAGATGCATAAAGTTAATGGCAACACACCCATACCTTGTATCATCGGACTTTTTTCTTTTGAATAATCTTATCTCCCTTTTTATTCATATTCCAATTCCACATTCGTAAACCACGTTTGTATCCTCTCTATTAGTTGTCTGTTGATTTTGACTGATACATATTCAGTATTTTTTCGGCAGTAAATCCCCCGAACCTCCTTGACTAATTCCCAAAACTCATTCAAAAAAATTAGGTTTCCACATCTATAACCCTCAACCACTTTTATGCTGGGTACAAAAGCGGTCTAGTGCATTATCTTGAGGCGCCATTCCCAAGCGAAAGTGACGGAAGTCCTCAAGCCTATTATTAATCTTGGAAGGGAGGCAGTCACCCCCTAAAACAATGTCTAACAGGAGAGGAAACATTGCCATTCTGGTTTGGGAACTTGGTACTGGATGGGTAACAGTATCACTAAACTTAACGTGAAGGTCTGCGCCACTGGTTTCATTCCTCCAATAAGATGGGCCTGTGAATCCCCAGCTATGCTTGTTCAAGCCAATCTTGAGTTTTTTTCATGACTGTCGTAGAGGAGGCGCAACATCATCAGTAAGGAAATAATATTATTTAAATTTCCAGCAATCAATGCACCTTCAACCCTCAGCAGTTATACCAATGATAACTTCTTGTGGAAGCTAATAAGGATAAGCTCGACCTTTGATACCAAACGTTACAAGGACGAAATACCATTAGATCAAAATCTTAAATACTCGTTCATGGCTCAAGTAAATTTTTACCAGTATTCCTGTCTTGATGCCGAGCATACTCAATGGAGAATTTACGTAAGGGAACCATCCCAATATACGCAGTAAGTGAAGACATAAAAACGGATGCAGAACACTGATGCGCATTTTGAAGGCTCTCTTTAGTTCAGAATATTCCATCTTTGCGTGCTTTTTTAATCTATCAGATTTAAGAAAAATCATATAACTCAATCACATGTTTTATCAGAAACTTCATTTTCCAAAGACTTCGCGAGTCTTTCTGTTCCTGTTTCTGCACCCTTGTAGTGAGAACAGACACTTAGGGTCAAATGGTGACGATCTCATCTTTGTCTGATTTAAATACCACAACAATTATTTTTACTTTCTTCAGGTTATGGTGTAAAAATAAAGGCCCTGAATATTTCTGCATTTAATTTTCTCTCTAAATTCTTGAAAGCAATTTTTCTTCAAGAAATATTTGACAACTTTATCTGTACATCTTTAGTAGGAGTGACAAGGAGACACCCTCTGTTTATTTAGACGTGGCAACATGAGGAGGTCAGCAAAGTCACTTGGAGGTAGACATTTGAAAGTTTTGGGAAATGCTTAATACCTAACAGTAACTTATAGGTATTAAATTCCATATTCTGTTCAACAAAAACAAATATAGCTTTTTTTGTTTATTGCTCTTGCTGTAATTTGGATATCGATCTGGTTATATGATATTCGATATACGATGTGAAGGAATATTCTTATGTATAAGCATGTACCGTATAACACTAAAATAATTTTTTCAAGTGATATATAACAATTGTAATGTAACTGGCAATTAAATGAAAGAGAAAGTTTCAGCCCCAAAGCTATTTGAATTAGCATCCAAGAGGCTAAATTACAATAACAAGTTCATAGTAATACCGACCATGCTTCGTCAGAAAACTTTTGTCCTCCTACACAGAAGTCAACGCCAAATATGCACTACATGCTGTTGGCTATATACACACATCTGTGGTTAGCCCCACTGCATGCCAAGTATAGAGGCCATTATAAAAGATCTTTTTACGTTATATACATGAATGTTAATATAACTAGAGCTGCTGGCGTCGCAAATGACTAGAAAGCTTTCTCATAAGCCAGCATAATAACATGGTAAATCACTTTTCCGCTGAAATGTGTGAACGGTAATATAATCACTAAAGGAATAACAGAAGAAATTTCAGTCTTATGGCAATTTGTAGTTACATCCAAGATACTGCGAGCTACAAGCACACAGCATTAGCAACACTTCCAGGAAGGAGAACATTATCTTCTTGCAGCCAGTTTCAGTTAAATCATTATAATTCAATCTGTATATCACTTTTTAACAGGGATATATATGAATAAAATCATAACTAGAAAATAAGTAAGAGAATAAGTTACAGACCCCCACCAGCATCGCGTTTGCCAAATAAATCTTATCTAAGAGGCGTTTGCATTTTATAAGTAGACTTTCCACGAAAAATTATCAATCGTAAACATGAATGTAAATTGGCCATTAATTTTTCTCTCCTCATATCAACTGAGAGTTTGATACATAGTTTTTGTGTTGCATTATTTTAAATGTACAAGTTAGAGAAGCGTCACCTTAAAACTACAAGTTTATACATTTTCGTGTACGAAAATGTATAATTCATTAGAGACACAAATATTTCATACGAATGTATACACAGACAGGCATATCAGTTCACTAAGAGAACTGAGATAATGTGGACAAATACACCTCTGCATTCTATCATTAACAGAGACACGTTGACAGACGTTCAATTTGGGAAATAGTTTACGTGCGACACAAGCGAATTTGCAATAATCTTTTAGGGAGACTTTTTTTTTTTGCGTTTTGCATTTTCGAGCCAAAGTGAAAGCCATTTGTGCCTGGAGCTTTGTTGAGGTTCAGCCAATTTAACTTCCGGGTTGGAACGTGGAGTGCGAACGAATCCTTTTTCTCATAAATAAATGTCGTTTCAGACCATTTGCGATTAGAAGGTTTTCTAGCTATTTATGGGAATTCATATATTTCCTGTCTTTCCTCTGCCTGGGCGCTTTTTATGACCTTAGTTTAGTGTCTTCAAAGATATGAATAGACGCAATCACTGAAAAAAACATTGTGAAAAGCTCTGAAAGAAATGCAGCCCTAAAGTGAACACTGAAGCGGCGTTTTCCATCCAACTCTTTTCTGTCGCTCTGCAAAAATAGGAAACTGTTTCTCAGCTGAATTACTTGACATCACTAAATGCTTATTTACTGTGAAATGTTCGTCACTGCTGCAAATTTGTATAACCTTCAGATATCTCCTTATAGTTTTTTTTAATAATTTGGCATTACCATATGTAATAAAGAACAATAAGAGGGAAATTGTGTGGGAGTCGAACTCATTAGAGAAATTTTTGTAGCATAGTTTTTCTTTAAAATTACTGTCCCTATCAGTGCCAAAAGACGTCGATAACTAAACATCTTGAAGAACGTTGATAACCAGGCTTCCTTGTAAAAACATGTATAGTGTCAATGAAAAAAAAAAGTGTCTAACCTAAAATTTAAAACAATAACTCCTGAAGGAAATTGCCATTTTATTCTGCATGTAGCATTTGAATATAAAAGTGCACAGTAGTTGTTAAATTAATATCGTAAATCCGTATGCAAACTGGGGCTTAGTGCTGTGCTGAAACATACATGCCTTGCATCCCGGCTTCATTGCTATGCCAGTTATATTTTACTTTTATATTGATTTTACACTTTGAGATAGACAGATAGAAAGACAGGTACTCAGTGCTTCATGTTTTACAGCCATTTCTCAAAGACTTCCGTAAGGCTTGGCTAGCCAAGCTTCCCTTCCATACTTGTACATTTATTTCAGTTGCCGAAAATCTGTCTAGTCTATTTCCCATGTAACTGAGTACATTGTATTTCTTTCCTTCTTTTTGCAGGGTCGTCAACTTATTTATTTTTTATGCGGGCACTGTTTAGTATTCTGTCCCGGTGTACTGAATATTATTACCATTAGTCGTCACAGGCCAAAATTACAAAGAATTTTAGTACCATTCATTTAATCAATATAAATTGAAATTATATCAATAATGAATATAACTAAGAATATGAATAATATTTACTCTAAATACTATGGTTTCTCTTTAGTCGTTACAGGCATTTATTTTTTATTAACAACTTGGCAATCTCTGGATAAAGATTTACAAGCCTTTACCTTATTATTAATCTAGAAATCTATCATTTTTAGCGAATGTCTCTTTTTAGTTCGCTGAGTACAGTATTTGCAATGTTGCTATTCTTACTCCGGATCAGTAATGACCTCTGCTGCCCTGAAAGGATGTCTCTTCTCTTTATTCAGAGGAGTCAGTCAGATGTGACCTTTCAGTCGGTCTTCGCGGACCGTAAGCAATTCCTTTTTAATCACGTGCGTCAGTCTCCATTCATTTTCGCCCACAGTCACAGCTTTGAACTTGGTAAAAATGCGCCACGCAAACACTATTCAGCATTTGTGGGATGGAGTCAGTTTCAAGTCGTGTTTGTCCCCTCAGGGATTGTTTCGTTTTGTTGATAAACAAAAAGCACATGATTTATGTCACCCTATATTTGGACTAAAATTTCTGCAAGGTGATTTATAATCTGTATCTCTTGAAAAGTAATCAGAATGATTTCGAATTATTTCGGCATATTGTTGAATTTTCCAATTATAGTCGTCAGAAATTCGTGATGATTATATTTATTTTCAATGTTCGATTATTCATAATTTCACTCTTCATACACAATTAATGTACCGAGTACTGGTGCTAGGGGTGTTTTATTACTCTGACTATAGTCACAATAGAGTGCAACGATACATAACTAATTGTCATGAAAAGAAAAGTCTTTTCCCATTTCTTTATTTTCCTTTGCCCAAATTCCTAATGTTAATTAAGAAAGAGGAGAGTCTTATGAAAATGTTTACTTAAAGGTTTCATGAAAATTGCGTCAAAATTGCGCTTCAGAAAGAAACAGTCAAGAGAAAATTCCGCTAGGCCAGGCATTTGTACAGACTAGGCAGAATATTATTGGC